>BPLR01009676.1:0-57497 GCA_021605095.1 Caerostris extrusa | reverse complement strand
GAAACAACCGCATACATTAATAAAATTTAAATTTTTATTGAATTACTATCGCATCGTGTCTGTACAATAAATCCATACGCCTCTTGGCCTACATAACGTGGGCAATTTGCAAGAGGAATCCAGGTTCGTTGTGTGGTGTCTATCGTAGTTGCTGTTTCCGAAACGAAGAGACTCGACAGAGATTGTGTCAGGCTGTATATAAAACGTTTGCGTCTATAATTAGACCGCTTAGCTGCTTAGTGTGAATTTGCAGGGTTTCTCCCTTCACGACGATTTATGTATCATCAACATTAATTATAACATCGTATATATATATAGCATATCTTCTTCTTCATCACGTGGCAACAGACCCAGCTGACGCCAAAGCACGTCCGCCTACTGGCAGATTTCTCTCGAGACAGAGAGATGCTTTTTCTTTTTGCGTAGTAGAGTTATCAGCCTTACGCTCAACGCTCTCTACAGTCATATTAGACCTGGACCCCACTGTTTAAAAGCTGATTGGTCATCAGACCCACATCATATATATATATATACAATGTCATAATAAATGTTGGATTCCAATGTTTTAAAATATATTTTATATAATTTGCATTTCTTAAGCATAATCTGATTTAAAACAAAATAAGTTAAATGAATTTAAATGAGGCTGGTAACAAATTTATTCTGTTAATTGATTATTTAATATCAGCAAGAAATATATATAAATATTTATGAAACATTTAGTGATTTATTTACTTGAAACATGATTTTTGTAAAATTTAAAAACAAAACAAAAAAGATGGCACGCAACTTTGTTCGAAATTTATCACATTTTTAAAGAGCAAGGAAACACGATACATCGAATCAGACTTGATTTACTGCACGGGGACAGAATGCGAAAATTCTATTTAAAAATCAAGTATGATAAATGATGTAAAACGTCACACGGCTGTGACGTGATTCTTTGGCGGGATGATAAATTGCTAATTTCTGCCAGAATGCGCCAAAATCCGTTATGAACGCCAAAAGACGACCTGTCAAGGTTTTCGCATTCGATAAATAAATGCCCCTCACTGATTAGAATATTTCAGTCGCACTGCTTTCTGAAATTACCGGTAAATGCTCCCACAAAAATCTTTTTCTTATGATTTAATAATGCAGCCGTTTTAATTTCGGACGCCCCAGAAAAGCATAATTATACGAGCAAAACTGCAGTAACACCTGGCAGGAAATAGAATAATGGATAAAGCTTATGATATTCCATTTCTTTTTACTAGCTTCTGTTATGACCTATTCTTGCATCTGCGAAAGAGTTTGTTTACTTTTCGGAAGATTTATAGCAATTATGCTTTAACTACGATACATAAAAATGAAGCATGAATCGTTAAAGCAAAATACTTTTTTTTTTTTTTCCTCGTAGAAAATTTTTTCATTGTTTTAATTATCGTCGTTTAAAATTTCTTTCTTTTTATTAGCTTATTTGCCCGAAAGAATAAATTTTTTTTCTAATTATAAATAAATTCTCTGTTAGTTAGTTTGTAATAAATACGTTTATGATTATTTGATTGAGAAAGAAAGAATGAATAAATATTAATGCATTTTTATTAATTTTCATTTAACAAGTAATATGAAAAAAATTTTTTTTTTTTTTAAAAAGTCAATTCCTACTTTTTTTCACTCTATTGCAGAAAATCCCTTTATAAATAAGTTTCATTCATTTTTTAAGTTTATATGGCGCCTTCTGTTGGTAGATATATGCAACTTAAATCTAAAAAAAAAAAAAAAACTAAAATTAATTAATTAAATTTAATTACTGAATTTATATTTAAAAAAACTGTATTAGCATCAGTGTCATCCACTACAAGTTCAAAAAAATGTATTTGAAAACTTGTGTGGATGAATGAGAAGTATTTTATGAACGATAGAAAATTTGACCAAGATATATATATAGAGAGAGTGTGAGCTAATAGAAGGAATTTAAAAAAAGCAGGCTTCAATCAACGAGTAGTATCTGGCGCCTTTGGCTAGTAAATGTCTGCGCTCTCTGACGAAGATTGCCATATTTATTGATATGAATGTGTACAAGAAGCCAATTGAGAGAAATTTCTGCTCTGGTTGGGGCAATGTCTGTTCGAGTTTGAATTTTGATAAAAAATAATTTTTGTTTATTATTATTTTTTAAATAATCATATCTTCTGCTTATTATTTATTAATGGACCATAAGTATACCTTCCACATACGTGGTAGATGGCATTACCTTTCTGAAAGCACTTTTAAGGATGACTGGCCCACATTTGTGGTGAATGTGGAAAAGAAAATCAAAGAAACCAACCAGCAACTAGTCCGATGACAGTGAAGCATTGTTGCCAAAGCTCACGCTCGTCTATTATTTAAGTTGATGTGAAGTTAACTGGGTACAAATTATTATTAATTTCTTTCACGAGCATTTTATACATAATATTTATTTAAATTTCTCTCAAGAATATTTTTTACATGATATTTATTTAAATTTCTTTTACTTTATAATAATTATGTAATTAAATAATGTTCTCACAGATCGTCTGGTGAAAGCGAAGACAATTTTTATTTCAAAATGAAAATGAGATTTTTTTAAAAAAAAGAATCGATTAAGAATTCTATACTTTTTAAGATTACTATTACGCGTCTTGTTACAATAAATTCTAAATTTTATGTGTAACCTGTATATACGCCTAACAGATTATTATATTTCTTTATATTATTTCCATTTATCATTATTTTTAAACAAAATAATTCTAATTGTTTTTCTCCTTGTGTCATACATACACAAATTAAAAAGCATTACAAAAAAAAATCTTTACTACATTTTTATCTTCTCTTTCTTTGAATTTCAAGGAAATCTTGATTCAGCTTACCAGGAAAAAACACTCACAAGAATCTTTGTCATTAAAATTTAATGAAGTCAAAAATAATTACCGAACTGTTTGCGCGACTCTGAGAGTTCTTGTTCGAAATAAGAAAAAAAAAATGAAAGTACTGAAAAGCAGTCGGAATGAATTCGTCCAGATCTAAATGAAGCTTTAAAAATTTACGGAAATTCCGTTTTCTAATCGGAGAGATCAAAGCTAGATGCTGCAATGACGTCAGCAATGCGAGCTTCATGAAATTTACGAGATCGTTTCTTTTGAGAATAATTTATCCATTTATATGAATATGCAAAAAAGAAATTATTTTTATCTAAAAATTAAAAGGGGATAAAGATTCCAATTTGGAAACATGGATTGCCAATTAATGCATTTGCATAAATTATAAAGTGATCTTGATTGAATAAAATAGTTTTAAGAAGTCATTGCCTATTGATATAAAATTGATACATTTCTTTTAAACTTATTTATCAATTACATATGTTTATAAATAAAGAAATCTTTTTTATCTCCATTTTAATTAAAAGGGGATAAAGATTCCAGTTGTAGTCCGACTTGATTGTCAATTAATAATCCATTTTCATAAATTATAAAGTGTCAGTTTGCACTTTTTTTCAACTGTTTCAAAAATTGTTTCAGTAAATACGGTAAAAGGTTTTTGAATGTTTATATTGAAACTATTTTTTTATAAATATTGTTTTATATTATTGGGAGTGCTGTCCGACTTCGGCGTGGCTCAATGGTAAAGTGCGTTCCACTGCTGAAGCGTTTAGGGAGGAGGTTGATCCACTGGCTGTCACTGTTCAGAAACCAGGAGACTCAATGGCCGTTTGTGTTAAACAACTTTCCACGTAAGTCGGACTACCTGGTGGGTAGTTTTCTGACGTTTCGCTGTAACCAAATTCGGGGTAGTTCCTCCTAAATTTTCTTCTCGTCGCATGTCTTCCTCCTTTCGCCTCATGGAGAAATCAAGCTTTAAAAAGAGTGCTTCATCACAACAGAAGTTTTCTTACTCTTTCCCTCACTTCCATGAGACCACACGGGTAATTGACTTTTGTCTAGATTTGCTATCTACCAAGTGTATACGATGTATAAAAACAAACACAAAAATTTTAAAGCTTTATATTTTTTTTTTTCAAATTTAAACGATACGATATATATATTTATATATTATTCATTTGATACTGAAAAGGATGTATTTATTTTATAAAAATAACAAACAACATTTCTTCTGTTTCTATTTATGATATAATTTTATGCTTTATATGTTTTGAGAGTTTGAGTAGTGCCTTTAGTAAAAAATAGATATAGTGAAAAAAAGATTATACTATCTTATATAAATAAAAGGAATATAAATACTATACTATAATATAATATCTATTATAGTTACTTAATGAAGTTAGTTACTTAATTTATGAGTATTTCATTATTATCTATAGCTAATAATTATTCTTTTATAAAATTAATAATCTGATATAATATTGACGAAGAAATGACACTGGAGTCGAGGGTGACTTCGTTAAAGTTTCCAAGCTAAACAAAGTTTCTAGACCCAACAAGTGATTTCGAAATTAATACTTCCATGCCTATGCGGGGATGAACATGATAAATCCATAGAATGGAAAGTCTTTTCACTGCGTTCAAAGAAAGAAGGATCAGAACCACTTCACCCTAAAAGATGACACCGTTGAAGGTGCTCACTCTAAATTTGGTCGCATAAAGTAGGCATAGCACAACAGGACACTGTTGATTTACTGTACTTCTCATGAGTAATGCTGTATCTGCTGCATGCTTGCCTTTCTAGCGCCAAACTTGCCTCATGTCAAAATGCCCGTTTTTTTTTAAACAATGAAATTATTTTTAGTGTTAACAGAAAACTAATATTCATTTTCACATTCTTCATACACAGTCCAGTCACATTAATGTGACCACCTGTCAAAAGCCATAAGATTTTAATATTCCATAAGTATATAAAGGATTTAGGATTAGTAAAGATTTAGCATATGTATATAAAGAATGTCCTAGGACATCCTTTATATACACTCCACTTTACAATGTCCCGCCACCTGACTTTTGTGATTGGTTATTTCACGACGTCGAAAGTAGGTGGGGTCACATTGATGTGACTGGACTGTGTATTTGAATACTTTAATATGATATGCAGCCTGATGGCCTATTGGCTAGCACTTTGGCCTTTGGTATCACAGGCTTTAGGTTCGTATCTTGATTGTGGCATAGATGTGTGTTAAAGGTTCGGAATCCACGTTCAATTGTAGGTCCCTGTCTAATTAGCATAGAGTGTGCACAAAATGACTGTAGAGAGACAAACCAAATTAATACGATACAGAAAATACAATCTTTAAGCTAATATTAGATATTCCTCAAGAACAAAAGCGTTGCCATTGCTTTCGAGAGATTGGATCTGGAATTTAATGAAATTGGCATATTCTTTGGCGAAAAATGCCAGAAGTCAGGATCAGACTGTCATTCCTACTTCTCTTGGAGATGCAAATAAATGCCTTGGAAAAATCTAAACTTATGATTCCTTCTAAGATTAAAATTAAATATCCAAATTACAGAACAAAATGTGGACAGAAAAACAGCTACTACTCTCACAAGAGTAAGGATGAAGCACCACAAAAATATGAAAACTTCTGCTGACGGCGTTAAAAAATACCAAAAATGGGGCAACTGCCCTGATGTCCAGCTTTTTCCTCCTCAAATCTTTGATTGCCCAGCTGTTGCAGCAGCCATACACTGTATGGACCATCCCTCGGAAGAGAATTTTTATTCCGAGTTGGCAATCAACATAGCCAATATACCGATATGTGCTTCATACGAGAAAATCAAATTTAGGACCATCACGATATTTGATTTTCTCACTTGTATTCAGCAGGGCCGGATTTAGATGAAAAGAGTCCCTAGGCTATTCCACGTATGAGGACCTTTCACCTCCTATTTTTAAGTTTGTAAATTACACGAGAGATAATAAAATACACCATTACTGTGATATATATCAATATGTTAAATTAAACATGTTATGATTGGTACTAATCTCTATAAAAAATGTGGCACAGATAATAAATTAAAAAAATAGTCCAGAACACTTATTTGGACATTTATTCTCAGCACCCTATATAGTACTTGCAACAACAACTAATCAAATATAACACACATCATTTGCATGCACTTTATTTATGCAAGAACAAACCAGATCTTAGTAGCATAAGGCACGTCAATATTTGCCATAGCAATCAGTGAACGTATGAACTATACTTTGGTGCAATCTAGTTAGTATATATAAACGAACAGACCCAATGGGCCGAACGCGTTGATCTTAACCAATTCATTTTTATGATTGTTTATTAGTCATGTGTGTAGAATTTCTCCTTATTTTCGATTCAGTGTTTTAGTGTTTACTGTTTTAGAATATAGTGTCATTCTAATTTTGCTAACAATTTGAATGTAGGCCCCTCTGGATCTTGAGGCCCTAGGCTGGAAGCCTAGTTAGCCTATAGGAAAATCCGGTCCTGCTCTTCAGGAAATACGACAACAACAATTATTATTACTTCTTAAACACTATTAGAGATTTAAAATGAATCGGAATATGTATTTTCAATTTTTAAGTTTCTTATTTTGAAGCAAATAATCCTTTTATTGTGCAATCTAATATAACTTATTTCGTACACTATTTCCTAAAAAGATTAGCGATGCATTTATTTGACTCCGTAAACATAATACTTGTTAGGAAAAAACAATTTTCTCGTAACAACGAATCTCAGTTTTCTAAATTTAATAAAATGTACATAGTTAAATTTGGGAGACTCGATATAGGAGAAAAAAAAGGCTTGAATTTTTCACTAAGTCTTTATTGCGTTAGGGAAAAATTCACATGTTCCCTAACATCTGCAATAAAAATGAAATGGTTGATATGTAATGATATATATTTATTTAATTCTGTTTTATGTTTGCAGAAAAAATTATAAAAGGCAGAAACATTTTAAGTAATGCATGCATTTTGAAAGATAAGGTTCTATATAAATGTTCTAGAGAATTGTTCTATGGAAAAAAAAAAAGGAAAAATTTCAGAAACTTAACTAAAAGGGATTTTATAAAAGAGGTAAAACTCTACTTATAAATAACTCTCGGCGAAAATGAAACATTGTTTAATGTTGTTATCGTATCTCACATGGAAGGAGGAAGTTGGGGGCAGCTTCTGTTAGATGGAGCACCCGTAGGTAGAAGTCTGACTTCTGCTCCGTGTTGCTGAAGAAGGAGGGGCAGTGCCTACCGGGAGGACTTTTAGGGAGAATTACTCCGCACTTGCGTATCGTATGGGAGAAATAAAAGAAAACTTCCACCTGGTAATCAGAATCACGGGGCAAGACGGTGAACATAACAAACACACATCGGGTCTACTCGTTTTTTTAAATTGTGTCTACAACAAAGTAGTCAATTTATTGAACCTCATCCTTAATGCTGTCCAGCTGCCCACGTTGCCACTGAGCCACGAGTCAGGCATTTTTGTATAATTTATAGCATTAGTTAAAAAATGTTTTTAATTATAAACGCCTTTTTTAAACTGTATTTTTAGGCATAATTTTATTTTAAAAATAATTGCAGTATCTTAAATTGGTTCATTTGTTTATTAAATAATAGATATGTATGTTACTTACCAATTCAAATAATTTTAAATACATGAAAAATAATCATGTAAATCACTTATTAATAAGTGTTGAATGCTTTCATAATTTATTTTATTTATTATGTCATCGTTTCATAAGAGAACTAAGCTATTTCTTATAATAACTCTGATTACTTAATATAAGGTTAAATTATTTATGATAATAATTTTCTGTATTGCCAATATTGATATTTTTAAAGAATAAAGTTTTATCCTCAAACATTAAACATGACAGATATGAACTACTTATCTTATACCCAATTTTTCTGTGAGAAAGTTCTATATAAAAGTAGAATTTATTATTATTATTAATAAATTTCGCAGATATGAAAAGGTTATGAATATATGAACGGACCCACTATTGTGATGGAACAGCAATGGGTCGAAATGATAGAAGAACGGTAAATATTTCAGATGAATTGACTTTTCTATTTAGGAAATTCAGTTGAAATATTTAAAAATGAAATGCATAAACAAATCCATCAATAAGGTATTGGCCCACTGTTGGCCCTTATACAAGCTCTAATACGGCTTGATTATGTACCCCTATGAGCAGGACCGGATTTAGATGGGAAAGTGGCCCTAGGCTATTTTACTTATGAGGCCCTTTCACCACCCGTTTTTAAGTTTGTAAATTACATGAGAGATAATAAAATACATCATTACTGTGATACATATCAATATGTTAAGTGAAACATGCTGTGATGTGTACTAATCTTCATAAAAAATGTGGCACGGATAATAAATAAAAAAAGTCGAGAATATTTATTTGGACAATTATTCTCAGTACCCTATATAGTACTTGTAACAATAACTAATAAAAATAACACACATTACATTTACAAAGAAACAAAATTCAAATAATAAAAATCTTTGACTCCAAAAATAAAATATGCAATAAAAATGATTATATTTTCTATCAAGTTAAATTAAATATATTCAATACATTGAAGATCAAAGCAAATTCAATTCAGATAAATTTATTTCATAATAATTCGTATTTTAAAATTTAAGTATGAATTATTATGAATTTTAAGTTTTAAACTAAACCGAAAATGGAACTTTATTCAAACCTTTATTTATCCTTATTTTCGATTCAGTGTTTTAGTGTTTACTGTTTTTAGAATAGTATAATTCTAATTTTGTTAACAATTTGAATGTAGGCCCCTCTTGGTAATGACACCCTAGGCTGAAGCGTAGTTAGCGTATAGGTGAATCCAGCCCTGCTATGAGATTTCTTACCAATTATTGAGTTAGATTGACAAGTTCAGGGAAGAATGGGAATGCCTGCTCATCAAATTACAAACATACTGTGTTAGGAGAAATAATAACTTAAACAGAGAAATATTTAACAAGCACAGAACAATCAGCATGAATGATTTTTGTGTGCAAAAGAAGCATTATCGCTTCATAATATATGCTCCGAGCTCCTTGAAAAGGATTTACAACTCAAAATATGTGCTGTTAGGACGTCAAATGGAACAGAAATAATCTAATTCAAACAGGAAGTTATACCTTAGATTTGGAATTTCTGCTCTTTTACACACCATCTGGTTGTTGTCGGTTTCGATGCTCTGAAGCACCAACTATTCATTCATTGGTTTTCAATGCTTTATCATTTGCATGTCAAAATTGAAAGACATTAATATGCGAAGTTTCGTTAAATCAAATAACAATATCTACTAAGTCCGAAGTTTTTTTTTTTTAGATTTAACTGCGATTTTTATAGGATGGTAAAATTCAGCGTGAAAATTATTAATGATAAGAATTATCATCTATAATAAAAATTAAAGCTGATTAATTTAGATAAAACTTATAAAATATGAAGAATTTAAAAAAAAATATTACCTTCCTAATATAGTTTTACAATATAACAAACATTCATATATAGTACTACGTCAATTTATTGAAAATAGACTATACATTTTCCCACGCAAATAGTAACCAAAATGAAAATCCATATTGTATTTGACTGACGTACCTCTATATTACAGAAACTTTGCCTCAACTTGAACTAACTCAAAATATACCGAAATTTAAAATGCGTATAGCATTAATCTTTGACTGCATATGAACAAAGCTTTTAATACGTAATGGGGATGCATGATTACTGTGTAGGTTGCAGGGAAAAGTAAACTTAATACCCATCTTATTTCCGCTGGCCAACGGATGTCACATATTAGGTTCATTTCATATTGCAATAGTTCGAGACATATTAATATTACACTAGGGAGCGATTGTCCTAAGAATTTCAATAAAGTACCTAACTCATTTGGATCCGGTGTAGTGTCCGGTTACAGTAGCCAGTTTAGGATGCAAATATATCGTACACTAAACGTTTATTAATAATATGTTATAGAATATTGTATAACAATAGTTGAATAGGATTCTTGGTTACTATTATATATTTTTATAGAAAAGAATTGATACGTTAGTACTCAAATTTTCTCGTACAAATAAAAAAAAAGATTTTGTACATTGGTATGTCTTCTGAAAATATTGTTAAAATTAATGGACTTAATGCTGTATTTGATATTTTGAATGTTGACTCTTAGTAAACAAAAGAAAAAAAAGATCTATAAATCTGCCCTACTAACTTAAACACTATTTAAATTGCAACAATTTTTCAGCAAATTTAACTAATTGTAATGTCTCGTTAAATTTTCTGCAATGCATATGAATCTAAAAAAAAAAAAAACCTTTTATAATTTTGTTTGCAAAAACAAACTGTAGCAAACATTTCTATACCAGTTTCATTATTCAAAATTCTTATCCCTCCTTGTTATTTAAAAGCAATAAACAATGAAGTTTGCGAATCTTTAAAAGCCTTGATGTTATCAGGAAGAAGCCTTGATGCACAAAAAAAAGAAGAAAGAAAGAATTTGCATATCAGTAGAATAGTAAGGAAAATAAATTCTCAAAATAGTTTTCCGTGTCTGTGAAAGTATTTGGTAATGCAAAATCGATAGGTAATTACGGTATCTAAAAATATTCGAGAAATTAGACTGATGAGATATTTGGAGGCCATCTTTCTTTTTTTCTTTCTTCTTTTATTCAAAGTTAAGTAATTTTATAAAGCCATTTGCTTTTTAGCTGCTTTTCCGTGATTGAGATGCGTAATCTCTTAGTTTGTGAAAGCAATAAGAATTCAGCTATTCGTAAAACTCTTAGGTTTGAAATTATTTTAATTATTTATTTTCATGGATTGAGGATTGGTAATGTGCGCATCCATCAGGTAGATCGTTATGATAGAAGTTCGACTATGATAGAAGTGTGTATTGCATTAATTTTTTTTTCAAATCCCCTTTAGATAATTTTTGCATGTAATTGGCACAGAAGCATAATTTTTTGACTTATCTAACATAATAGAAAACATAAATTTTATAATCTTTATAAAGATATTAATTCTCGCAAGAAACCCTCATCTATGAAATATTAAAGTTAAACTGAATTCTCTAGGCTCATTTCTTCACTTTAAATACTAACATTTGTTATCTATACTACAAAAGTAATCATAAGTTACACTGCGTAAAAAAATAGAAGGACAGTGTTTTTTTGCCAATTAATATCTCTTATTCTCTCTAACTACCAGATATTTATGCAGATTTAGTTTAATGACCCTTTTTTTCATTTTAGGCAAAAATTAAACATCTACCACTAATATTAATAATAAAATTAGTATATATAATTTTCGATGCGTAAAAAAGTAGAAGGACACTTGCTAATATATTTAATTCAGTGAGTTGTTTTTAGTTAAATAGTGATTTTGTACTTTGTTTTATCCTTTTCTGTCAAAAAAAGTCTAATTTGTTTAAAAGTTACGCTGTTTCTCCGTTCTCAGAAATGCCTAAAGGAATACCTTTGAACGATTTTCAAAAGGCCAAATTTCCGCATATCAAAATGATGGTAAAGGTGTCAGAGAGATTGCTCGATTGTTGCAGGTGAGCCCCAATACAGTTTCAAACTTTATCAGAAATCCTTATAAAAATGGAAAGAAAAAGAAGACTGGTAGACCGAAAAGTTAACACCACATGATGAAAGAAAACTTGTTCGTGTGCTTAAGAAAAACAAAGGAAGTGTTTCAAAGGCAAGAAATCAAGCAGGACTTAATCATGTGACAAAACAAACAGTTTACAACTATATTAAAAGATCTAAAAAATTCATTTTTCAAAAAACGGAAACATCATCCTAATTGGACACAAGCTCACATTGATAACCGTTTAGCGTGGGCTAAGGAGCACATGTCCTGGACTACAGAATGGACTTCTGTGATATTTTCCGTTGAAAAGAAATTTAACTTAGACGATCCAGACGGATATCAGCACTACTGGCATTGTCTGGGGAATGAAGACAAATACTATTCAACACGACAAATGGGAGGAGGGAGTTTAATGGTTTGGTTGGCTGTTGGATACGGAGGAAGGACAAGTTTGGTTTTCTTAAATGGTAGGCAAAAACATACAGACTACATTCAAGTGCTGAATTCCGAGCTTCTTCCTAATGGCTCTGACTTAGGGGGTGAAGAGTGGAAGTTTCAGCAAGACGGAGCTTCCATTCACACCGCGACTGGAGTCAAAAATTGGTTCCTAACAAATAATGTGGATGTTTTAAACTAAAAGAAAAACTATTTTTGTTGCCATTAATATTTTATGTTTGAATATCATAATTCTGATGTTAAAATTGTATTTTTAAAATATTTGTAAAATGTTTCTAATAAAAATTTTTAGTAAAAATAAAATATTTTTCGGTTATTGTTACAAAATCAAGTGTCCTTCTACTTTTTTTTGTAGTGTATAATGTTTGTATATGTTGCAGTATCATTTTCACATTCTGTTTTTAACCATTGTTTATTCTTTCTGTATTATATAGTTTTCTTTTTTTATTTATGCCTACGTTTTTGTACTTTCTGTATTATATACTCATAGTTTCACTTATGCCTACGTTTATTATGTAGGGTCAGATCATATTTTTTTTTCTGTATTGTATATCTTTTGGTTCACTTATGCCTACGCCAATTATGTATTGCCAAATCAAATTTTGTAGTTTTTGTATGTAGTGAAAAATAATTTTTTTTTCTGTATTTATACCTTTTGTTTCACTTATGCCTACGTTTGTTATGTAGGGTTAGGTCTTTTTTTTTTTTTTATTGTATATCTTTGGTTTCCCTTATGCCTACTCCAGTTATGTATTGCCAAATCAAATTTTTTGTAGTTTTTTTTTGTATGTAGTGCCAAATCAATTTTTTTTTCTGTATTTATACCTTTTGTTTCATTTATGCCTACGTTTGTTATGTAGGGTCAGGTCATATTTTTTTTTTTTGTATTCTATACCTTTCTTTTCATTTAAGCCTACGTTTGTTAAGTAGGGTACAGATTTTATTTTTTTCTGTATTGTATAATTTTGGTTTCACGTATGCCTACGTCAGTTATGCATTGTCAAACCATAATCAAACATTGTCAAACCATGTTTCTATCTTAAAAATCAATGCTCACTTTCAATTACACACCCATCTTTAACATCATCCTGTTTTTATTGTTGTAGTAAAATTCTTTGCTTTAAAGTCCTCTTGATTTTCCTCATTCATTTTCTCATATTTAAAGTCGATTTTAAAGGGCGATATTACTTCCTAATTTGTAGATGTACCTGCCTATCTCCTCACAGAAAGCTCCATGCATTTTCTACAACGCTAAATCGTAATTTCAAGATTTAATACCTGTAAATGAAATTCAAAACCAACACCAATCGAAAGTGTTAACATTTTAAATTACAAAATTTACTAGACCAAATATCGACTATACTTTTATAGAAACCAAATAAATTTTATCACGTATTTATTTCTAATGAAAAAATCTGTATTGTTCTCCTTTTTTTTTTTTACTTTTCTTTCACTGTGAAAGAACACGTTTTCTGAAACAAAGTTTCATCTCACTGTTTATCAAAAGATCATTCATCACTCAATTAATCTATCCATAAAGAGCAGAAAACCCATCACCCGTCTGTGCATTAAGATGGGATAAAAGAAAAAAAAGTGTATACAGACACGATATCTTATTTTTTATGAACACATTTTAATTGACACATTTTTTAGCTTTCTTTTTGAAAAGAAATATATGTTCTTGGCAAACAACTAAGGACATTGGTTCTTTAACTTGTAGTGGTTTTTGCCGTGGATAGAATTATTTATTAAATCCTTTCTCTAGTTTGGAAATATTTCACTTTTTTTTCTATAAATGAACAAATTTTCGGAGAAAAAAAAAAATCATTTTAAATGCGGCCACTGAATGCACTAAATTATTTTTTTCAATTCCATCTATTAGCTCACACTCTCCTATATATATCTTGTTCAAATTTTCAATCATTAATAAAATACATTTTATTCATCCGCTCAACTTCAAATACATTTGTTTGAACTTGTAGTGGATGACACTGGATGTGAATACAGTTTTTTCCAAATATTAATTCAGTAATTAAAATTAATTAATTAATTTTAGGTATTTTTAGGTATTTTTAAGATTTAAATTGCATATATCTACCAACAGATGGAGCCAGATAAACTTTAAAAAATGAATGAAAATTGTTCATAAAGGACTTTTCTGCAATATAGTGAAAAAAAAAATAGGAATTGACTTGAATTTTTTTTTTTTTTTTATAATACTTGTTTTTATCAACTTTAATTGAGTTGTTTTTGTTCTTTTGAAAAGAAAAGAATGTTAAGGACAACTAAAGACATTGGTTCTTCAATTTTTAGTGGTTTTGCCATGGATGAAATTATTTGTTCAGTTCTGACAGCTAAATAGAATATATTAATAGCTAAATAGAAGATATTTCTCTAGTTTGGAAATATTTCACTTTCTTTTCTATAATTGAACTAATTTTCGGTGAAAAAAAATCAGTTTCAAATGCGGCCACTGAATGCACTAAATTATTACACACAAATTTTTGCACAAATTTAAAAAATTTGTGTAAAAATTTAAGTGCCAATGATTATGACCTTCCGATTTAAGTATTTGGATTTTAACTAAAAGGGATGCTAATATTTTTTTGTCTTTATGTCAAAGAATTTAAATTGACTTATTTTTATAGAAATTAGAAGAGAAAAGTTTCTGAATGGTTAGCGGCACTTGTTTTCGAAAATTAAAATTCGTGTTATTTCCATCAATATTTTAGTTTATTCGTCATTACGACATCTCGTAACATTTTTATCAACAATTTATTTATATGAGAACTTTTTATGAGGAAATTGCCTAATTCGTAATAATCCTTTTAATAGTTCTAATTAATTTGTGCTAACAAAAAGAATCGTGTAATTTGATGTAGGACATACATATTTTATTAAATTTAAATAAGTATTACATTCACTATCTAGATTACATTATAAAATTTTATCGATATTAATTATTTTTTGTGAAAGAGTGCTTTAGTCTTAAAAAGAATTATTTTAAACTATTTGTTTCTTTTAAAGACATTCAAATTTGCTTGATTCATCTAAATAAACCACAAAAATTTTATTTAAAATATTTTTAATTAAAAATATATGCGTGGGTCTATGCTATTTTCTACTCATTTTTAAAAAAAAAAATCTGAAGTACCTGAAGTTTCGTTTTTAATTATAAAAGGAAATACTCCTATGTTTAATTAAAAAAAAAATTACCCTTCTAATTATGTTTTTGCTAAGGGAATTAAATTCAAATTATTTTGAAATATTACTAATTTTTTTCAAAATAAATAAAGGTGATTTTATTTATATCTATTCTTTACTTATGGTATTGGTTGAAATTTAGAATATTGTATCCCTGAGGAAGTCGCCAATCTTGCAACCCGGACTATTCCGCCAATTTCTTTAGGGTTACAATACTGTATTTAGATAAATAAGTAACTTTCTTTTCCGAAAAATATGATGATTATTTTATTGTTACTTTCATTGTCATTTGTAGAATTTTCTTTATAGTAAATAAGAACAGAAATATATTCTTTTAAATAATTATTCCGATAAATTATTGATTATTCCAAAATTGTTCTTGTGACGTATGTCGGCCTCTGATACATAATTCGGCAGCCATTTTATTTATTTACCTGGTGACTTGACATCATAGTGATGGATTTTGGCGTAATATCGTTTTACTGCAAAAGCTAATCGCGACATTCATCAATATGTTTACTTGGCATACTGGCGATGCATTTGGCACAAAAGGTACAGGATTCTAATCTTAATGTAATTTAAACCAAAATACTTAAACGTACATTATCATGATATTATTGATACTTTTTTGTGTAAATTTCATCTTTTTCAAGTTCTAACAGGATTCTTCATTTATCTTGTGAAAAAAAAATCTCAACTCAAATTTTATATGAATAACTGTAATGTTATACTTATGTATTTTTATTACGTATTTTTGTTAGTAGTTCTAAATTAACAATATTTTTAAAAATTGTAGTTACATAGAGCATAAGAGTACATTATCCAATTAGAATATTTCGATATTTCAAAGTAGAGTTACTCAATAAACCAAACAAATGGTTAAATTAGTTTTTAACTACAGATTAAGGAATATACAATATAAATTTATATAATAAATCAAACCTAAAAATAGAGTTCATTTCAAACTATGGTTAAGTAACTATTATTTTAAAATTCTATTTTTTTCTATTATTTTTATTATTTTAAAATAGTGAGAGACTATGATAATCTAAAATAAATTTTAATTTTTACGTATTCTATCTATTCTATGTGCGTGTTTATTTCAACTTTTAACAAGCTCAGATATCTTATTTACTGGATTATTTCATGCGAAAAAAAAGATATAGAAATAAAATTCCTTCTTTTATATGTTCTCATAAATTTAATGACAAAAGTAAAAGTTATGTCAATATTTTAATTCTTTGATCTTTTTTCGGTATTTTTTGTGTTAGATTCTGTTTATTATATTATTCTTAGATTTCTTGCATATTCTTTTTTTTAAGCCAAGAGCTTTCCATTTTTTAAAGAAAGCTAGACGGAGAAAATGAAAAAGTAATGAAGCCGTGACTTATTCAGGGAAGAATTCTGACCTTTTATAGTAGGTTTTCTTCTTATTATAGTTGCTGAATATTTATCCAGTGCTTTTATTTTGATTCGTATAAACAAAATGTAATTTTTTTTTTTTTGGAGGCGGTCTTTTCGGTGAGTGAGTGTAACAAATGTGATAAAAATATATCTTATAAGGTTTCACAAATTCTAGTTTTTACAACATTTTTTAATTTTTTTTATCTAAAATTTTGTAGAAAATTAAAAAAAATGAATTGCATTTCGTTAAAATGCAATGAAATATAGAAAAAATATTTTCCGAAGAACATTTTTCTGGAAATTTTATAGAAGACTTGACTTTATGCGTATATTATTTGAATGTATATTTCTTTTTTAATAGGTATTTAATAATACAAAGTTCCCAATATACTAAGGCACAATATTCAAAAATATGAAAGATACTTACAAAAATCTGTGCATACTTAGTTTTCATTTTGTGATATTTAATTATTTACAATATTTTGAAACAATTATTTTTGTTACATTTTTAATTCATCTCTGGCTAATTTACAATTATTCTACTATTTGAGATAGCAGAAAAAATATTGTCAAAATATTGTATCAATTATTATATCTAGTTTGTTAAAGGAAATATTTCTTTTATTTTGTCATTTTGTAATAAAAATTTGTTAATGAGTTAATCAAATGACACGATTTAGTTAATCAGTTCACAATTTAAGAAATCTTTAATTCATGGTTTGAGCCGCATTGGTAGAAATACCTCCTATTATTAAGGAAGATCTTAAAACAAATTGACTTGCATCTATTTTACCCATGAAATCGATAACAAGTTCAATAATATATAAGAACTCTTTTTATAAGTCTACTAATTTAAGTATAGTAGCTTTATTAGTCTATATCATGTTTCATATCATGGGCTACTCTCAGTTTCACTCTCAAAAGTCATATTAATCAAACTTTTATAAGACATCTCACAAATATAGATTCCATCCATTGATAAATAGGAAGAGTGATCACTTTCTGATACCACATCTGAAGACGTTTTTAAAACTTGTAATAACATCAGAGTAGGGGCAATGCAACAGACCCCTACTAGTACACATTGTGTATATGCTAATCCAATAGGATCCTGATATATGGTTGATTTTTCGCTAATATTACGTAATTTAAAATTATTAAAAATTTTTTAAATTAATTATTAAAAAAATTATTTTATTATAATTAAAGCCCTTTGGAAAATACCTACCTATCCCATTTCTACGATCTATTTAAAAACGTCTGAAGTGGATGCTAGACATTTTTCTACACAACTGACAAGTTTGGCATGTTTGGCAATTGATATTGACAAGTTTTTACATAATTGGCATTTTTTTTTTATGGCAGATTTAACATAGCCTGGAGGGCCAACGGGGAGCCTCTACACTGCACCCTCATTAGGCGACCACTGTTTGGAGTACGATTGTGCGGCATCCGGGATGTCCACACCCCAAAAAAAGAAAGAAAGAATCAAACAGCCTTATAAGAAGCCCAATTCGAAACCAATGATAACTTGGCAGCTGCATTTCAAGAAAGTTCGAATCCACCAAATGGCGTCCATTGCAGTCGCTGCTTTTAGAAATTAAGCGAATTGATGCAATTGTGATATAAGTTTCTTGCATCGACAGTCAGCTTGTATGATCCATGCCAGCTTGTATGAATTTTCCATGTTTTTGTCCAAACGACAATCAAATGCGAGACATTCTCTCTTTTTAATGTCTCCTTCGAAGCAGCGCCCTTTCTTCATTACGCATTGTGGAATGTACCACATTTGTGATGTATATAGAGGCACCAAGTAGTATAATTTGTCCACCGTAAGTATGTATTCATGGCAAAAATTACAGTATTACGGATAGGCAACAATAAATAAACATTTCCTTCCTTTTACATGTATATATGGAAGCAGTGTGTCCTCCCTTCATAACGTATGAGTGGACAGTTTTTGTACAGAGGTAACAAGTATTGCAACTGGTCCTTAATTATTACGGATTCGTGGCAAAATTACAAAATTTTGGATGAGAACAATAATTTATGGATTACCATTTTTTTCTTTTAAGATGCTTATTATTTTTGATGTTCTGGACTGATAAACCTTAACGCATATATATATATATATATATAAACGAAATATAAATCCCACTTTTGTAAAGAAAATATCAGAAGAAAAAAGCATATCAAGCCATTTCCTTTCTTGCAGGATAATAATTAAGAATTTAAATTCATCATTTGCAGTCGCATTACACAAGGATGGGAAGAAACTTTTCTCTATTCTCAGTAATCCTGTCTGACATTATTAAAGAAATATGATACTACTGATATGATGTAACGAAAAAGGCAATTATTTTCTTTGGAAGGCATATTTGTTATGCATCTTCTCCATCCTTTCTTCTTATTTTGCACCAGGATCATCTACTCATAATGAATACTGTAATAAACATCTTTGTTTGTTTCTCGATTCAGTTCCATGGCGATAATTGCTTCCTTGGAAATAACATTTCTATAGTTATTTGGATAAAAAAGAGGAATAATGAATATAAGAAATTAACTATTATATTTACTTGTAAAAGAACAAATGAGGCTCAGGAATGCGGAAATTTATTAAGAATCTGTTTTGTTAAAGATTGATTTAAGATTTGTTGAAGATTGAAATTCTATTTAAAGGATTGTAACTCTATATGGAAGAGAAATGAGAAATTAAACCGTTGGTTTTAACAAAATTCATTAAAATTAATTTAGCTTAAATTCTTATAAATTAAGCTAAATTTACTGTAGTTCTAATAAATTCTAAATGTATTTTAAATTGAAAAACTAAAAATATAATAACAGCGACCATTAGTTTTCTTAATGAAACAAACGTCCTCAAATTACACTTTTATGCCAATGATCTGTTTATTTATCAACTTTTATGACATGGACTCTATAATTCAAGGTTTTCTTGTAATATTTCACAGAAAAGTTTTTTTTAAGTAACATTTTGAATAAATGTTAATTTCTATTGATCGTTTAAGTGTACTATTCTAATGTTTTCCTTGCTGACAATAATATTGAAGCGATTACTATTCAAATAATAATGATATTTTTGTAGTTTGCCAGATAATCTGGATCAGGCAATCGAATTTACCAGTTCCTCTAGAATACACAAATAATAATCTACCTTCAGACGTTTTTCAGTACCGAAGACAATAGCCAATCTGGTATAAATAATTGCATTACATTAATTGCATTAAATGTGATAGTGACACCATAAGCGTCGATAGACGTTTAATTCCAGAAATGTCAGAACTCTCCATTTGGTAGTTATTTAATTAAGAAAAGCATTAATTAACGCACTGAAATGGAATAGGATGTCACCAATGGCCACTGAGCAGTTAAGTTACCGTTGGCGGTTAGAAGATCGAACACGTTTACAACTGTAAAGATTAATAATGCATGAAACAAAATAATGACCAAATTATAAAATTATTATATAAGTGTGAGTGTATGTGTTTAAAACCAATAGAGAAAAGAGCTTGCAATGTTTAAGATAAATTAATTTCAATAAAGGTAATACATGTTTTATTTATTTTAATTAAAATTACTTTAAAAACATCTAAAAACAATAAACCATTAACATTTTTCAGATAAAAATATCCATTCAACAAATATTTAAAAAATTAAACAGAAAGCTGGATCAATTATTCAAAAGGATTTTTAAAAAGGTAAAAATAAACATTGATAAAAAAAAAGCAAAAACAAAAACATGGGAAGTTAAAATTTATTGACTATTTGATTAACAATGCCAACATTTAAATAAAATTCCATTTTTATTTCTTTCTGCTTGTATATTTCCTCATTACTATCTTATAAACTATGTAATAATTCTTGGAAGGCTTTTAAAGTGCAAATCCTTTCACAAAAAATATTTTAGTTTAATTTAAGTTTAAATCTATATTACTAGTCTTTTTGAATACTTTTTAGTTAACATGTAAATTTAGCGGAAACAATACTTGAATTCTTTTTAATGTTACTATGTAAATTTTCAGAAATGTATCTTTTTTCAAATTAAAGAATTCTAAAAAAAAATTTTCTTATTTTTTATTTCGCGAATATAACTTAATCTCTTTGAAAGCAATCAACTATAAATTCCCTTTTTTGTTTGTTTGTTTTGATGTTTCGAAATTGCTTGTGTATTTATAAATGATACTAATATTTGGAATAAAGTAGTGTTTATCTTCTATTTTAAAATAATTTCCTTTTGAAAGAGTTACTTCTTACGTATTCTTATTTTTTATTCAGTTTATTTTTATTCCATTTCCTGTTGCCATTACTAATGAAAAAAGACATAAATATTCTCTTTTGATCTAGCCTTTTTTATAATAAAGTTCTAATCGCCCACATATTTGTATTACTTCAAGTTTTTCTTACTTATGTTGAATATGAAATGTTTTTAAAAAGAGTATTTCAATAAAAATCTTTTTTCTTCTTTTCTGAAATTCTAAAAAATACATCGCATATGATTTTTGCTTTATGAAATACTACGGCATTAATTGCAAATACAATTTTTGCATGTATTCTTTAATAGAAATTTTGAAGAAGTTATAATAATACATTTTCAGATCTTTTATAAAAGAATATTCAAATTTTAACAGATTTTAATTTATTTTTAATATAAATGCTTTCGTTAGAATCATAAGTGTTTTCGTAGATTTATGTGACGAGGAAAATTAGAATTATTTTATTATTAAATTTGTAGGATTATGTTTTAATCATATTTTTTCATTTCATTTGAGATTCATTCTGGAATTTTTTTTTTTTTAAATTCACTATCTGAGTCTTTTAAGTTGAAAAGTTAAAATTTATCAAAATTTCTTGTTATCGAAAATAAATAATTGCAGATAAATAAGAACTCTTTTAATATATAAAAACAAAACTTTTTACCTTGCTGGATTTTGGAATTGAATTTTCTTTCTATTCTCTGAATACAGCGTATGAAATATAAAATTTTTCTGATTTCAGCTTTATCTACGCACTATTTGAAACCGTCTGAAATGGACGCTGGAACCTTTTTCTACATAATTGGCCAGTTTGGCAGATAATTGGCATATTTGGCAATATTCATTGGCAAGTTCGGCGCAATTGGCATTTTTTATAGCGGATTCAACGTAGCCGGAGTGTCAACGGGGAGTCTCTTATACTTCATCTTCAAAATGCGACCACAGTTCGGTAAGATTGTGTGGAATCCAGGATGTCCAACTCTCCTCAAAACGTCATCATTAAAAAGTATCAAAAAAAAAGTAAAAAATCATTAAAAAGTATCAGAAGACGATCAATTCAAGACTAGTGATAACTTGGGCAGTTGAATTTCAAAGGTCTCATGACATCCAGTCGCTGCTTTTAGAAACGAGAAAAATCGATGGCGAGGGACCTGAATGGACGAGTGGCTAGTACTCTGGAGTTCGGTACCACATGTTTCGGGTTCGAGTCCTGCCAGTGCCATGGATGTTTGTAGTGGTTTCTGAATCCCTTTAAAACTGTAGGTCCCGGTCTGTTAAGCCCTCGTGAGACAGAAGATGACCGTAGAGCGACAAACCAGACCAAACCAAATTGATGGCGATTACAATATAAGTGTCTTTCATCGACAGTCAGTCTGCATAATGGGAATTTTCCACGTTTTCGTCCATACGACTAGCAAATGCAAAAATTCTCTCTAAATGTCTACTTTGAAACCACGTCCTTCTTTCATTTGTTATAAATACAGAGGTACCAATTATTACGATTGGTTCTTAACAATTACGGATTCTTGGCAAAAATTACAAAATTTCGGATAGGAATCATTAATTTATAGATTACCATTTTTTCCCTTTTTGCATGTGTAATAAGATAGTTATTTTGATGTTCTGGTTACTGATAGACCTTAACGTATATATAAATACGACAAAAAATATATGAAATATGAATCCCACTGGTGTAAATGAAAATATCTGAAGGAAAAAGCATATCAAACCATTTCCCCTCTTACAGGATAGTAATTAAGAATTCAATGAATCATTTTCAGTCGCATTACGCAAGGAAAGGAAGAAACTTTTCTCTATGCTGTGTAATCCTGTCCGACATTATTGAAGAAATATGATATTACTAAGATGACGTAACGAGAAAGGCAATTATTTTCTACGGACGGCATATTTATTATGCATCTTCTCCATCTGTTCTTTATCTTTTTGTACCAGGATCTACTCATAATGAATATTGGAATAAACACCTTTGTTTGTTTCTCGATTCAGTTGCCATGGCGATAATTGCTTCCTTGGAAATAATATTTCTATAGTTATTTGGATGAAAAAAAGCGTATTAAGGAATAATGAATATAAGAAATTAACTATTATATTTTCGTGTAAAAGAACAAATGAGGCTCAAGGAATGCGGAAACTTATCAAGAATCTTTTTTTTTTTAGGTAAATTGTTTTTCGAAGGTGAAATTCTATTTAAATAATTGTATAACTACACAAAAGGGAAATTAAACCCTTTTCCTTTAAAAAAATAATGTCTTTAAATATATTATCGCTCTGTGTATAAAGACTTTTTGAAATATCATCACCATTTATCACAACGATCGCAATTTATTACAATGACCAAAATTAAATTCCGGAATTTATTAGTTTATTTTTCTTATATCTGTAATATATTCGTAAGATTTTAAAATCAAAAGTTAATTTTTCTCATAATTTCGACAGCTCATTTTTGAATGTATGGAAGCACACATTATGCATTTTCTTTTGATACAATACATTTCACTACTTTGGTCATTTTAAAATAAATATATTTTGTAAAAGTGTGGTAAATTTCACGGGCTGAAAAAATATTCAAGGCTGGCCGCATGCTGCCCGCGGGCAGTGGGTTGGCCACACCTGACCTAGATAAGGAGATATTCAATGAGGAATCCGCATTGTTCACATCTAGAATGTTTAATTGTTACATATTCGTATTTGGTGTATAAAAACAACTTAAAGTTGTTTGTTAACGTTGTCAGGAACAGTGAAAAAGTGAATGCGAGGTATGATCTAATGCGTGACAGAATCGTCGGCTCTTTTTCTTCATGGAAAAACCGTAACTGGCCGCATTTATCTTGACATGCTTGAACAGTTTGTTTTTACACGGCTACTCCCTTGTAGACAAATGTGATATTCCAGCAGGATGGAGTTCATACATTTGGAGTTCATACATTTGTCGTTCCTTAGACGGAATATTTCCGTCTCGATGGATCGGACGAGATGGACTCACTGTTTGGCCACCATGATCACCAGACATAACTCTTCCTGATTTCTTCCTGTGGGGTTACGTCAAAGATATGGTTTACGCAACACTTATACGTGATGCTTATGATCACTGCCACAGAATTAAGGAAGCCATCCATTCGGTCACATTTAACATATTATGCAACGCATGGACTCAAACTGAATATCAATTGGACATTCTGAGAGTTACGAACGAACCCATATCGAAATGCATACATAGAAAAAATTAAATATTTGTAGAAAAATAAACTTGTTGTGTTGCTATTCATGATACCGAAAACTTCAAATCTCTAGGACTCATCGCTACCATACAAATAGCATCTGAAATCAGAGAGGTTTCATGTGGATATCCTGTACGTTATTCTTCTTCTTTTTTTTTTATGAGATTTTCTCTATATCACATTCAATCAACAATAATTTTTTAAAAATTAAAAAAAAATTAACAGATTTTAAAAATGGAAAAAACCAAAGAAAATATATTAGATATATCTAAAAATTGGATTTTAAAATTTATTATATTTGTGTAATTTCCCAAAATGAATATCTTAGAATTTACTATGCAGTTAAGTATCATATGACAGTGGTCATATAACATGCTGCAAATATAAAACATTAACAAAGATCTGTGGCATATTTTGCTTTGTTTTAAATTTTGGGAATATTTTTAATTCTTTAGCTAAATTTAATGTATTACTTCTAATTGATTCTAAATTGAAAAACTAAAAATATAATAACAGTGAAAATTAAGGAAGCGAACGTCCTCAAATTAAACTTCTATGTCACAGATCTGTTTATTTATCAACTTTCATATTATTGACTATATTAATGATTCAAGGTTTTAATGTAATTTTCCACATAAAAGTTTTGGTTTTTAAGTAACATTTTGAATAAATGTTTATTTCTATTGACCTTTTAAGTGTACTACGCGAATTGCTTTCCTTCTTGACAATATTATTGAACTACCCAAACGATAATGTAATTTTGTCGTTTGCCATCAGAAAACTTGTCTGGATCAGACAATCACATTTACCAGTTCCTCTAGATCATACAAATAATAATCTATCTCCGACGTTTATCATCCCCGAAGACAATAGTCAATCTGGTATAAATAATTGATCCGCATTAAATTAAATGTGACAGTGACACTATAAGCGTAGATAGACGTTTAATTCCAGAAATGTCAAAACCCTCCATTTGGTAGTTATTTAATTAAGAAAAGCATTACATAACGCAGTTAAATGGATTAGGATGCCCCCAATGACCACTAAGCAGTTAAGCCATTGTTGGCGGTTGGAAGATCGAATTCGTTTACAATTCCTAAAAGTGAATTTATGCAAGAAACAAAATAATGACCAATCTGTTTAAATTTTAAAACTATTACATAAATGTGCGTGTGTGTTTAAAACCAATAGGTAAAAAAAAAGGGCTTGCAATAATGGCGATAAATTAATTTCAGTAAAGATTATAAATGTTTTATTAATTTCAATTAAAATTATTTTAAAAACATTTAAAAGATAATAAATTGTTAAAATTATTCAGATAAATATATCCGTTCAGCAAATATTTTTTTCAAAAAGTAAATAGAACGATGAACAAATTATTTAAAAGATTTTTTTGAAAGTTAAAATAAACATTGCTAAAAACATACAGAGTTAAAATTTATTAACCATTTGATTAACAATTCGAACATTTAAATAAAAATTCCATTTTTATTTCTTACTGTTTGCAGATATCATCATTCCTATTTTATAAACTATTTAATAATTTTTGGAAGGCTTTTTAGACTGCAAATCCATTGACAAAAATATTTTTAACTAAATTAAGTTTTAAGTCTACAATACAGGTTTTTCTCAATATTTTTGTGAACATGTAGATTTAGCGGAAGCAATTCTTGAATTCTTTTTAATGTTACTATGTAAATTTTCAGAAATGAATGTTCTTTTTCAAATTAAAGAATTCTAAGAGAAAATTTCTTTATTTTTATTTCGTGAATACCGTTTAATCTCTTTGAAAGCAATCGACTATAAATTCCTTTTTTTTGTTTGTTTGTTTTTTTTTTCTTGATGTTTCCGAAATTGCTTGCGTATTTAATAAATGATACTAACATTTGGAATAAAGTAGTGTTTATCTTCTATTTTAAAATCATTTCCTTTTAAAAGAGCTACTGCATCTTATGTACTTTTATTCTTTATTCAGGTTGTTTCTGTTCCGTTTCCTATTGCCACTTCTAATGAAAAATATAAATATTCTCTTTTGATCTTGCCTTTTTATGATAAAATTCTAATCGTTTAAATATTTGTATTATTTTAGTTTTTTTCTTATTTATGTTGAATATGAAATGTTTTGAAAGTATTTTAATAAAAATCCTCTCTTCTCAGAATTCCTAAAAATATATCTAAAAAGGGCTTTTTGCTTTATCAAAAACTACGACATTAATTGCAAAATACAAGTTTTCTTATGTTCTTTAATAGAAAAAAAAAAAATGAATAGGGAAAGAATATATTACCATTTTTTAAACTTTTGCAATGCTCTCCCTTCATCAAGAATGGGTATCCTGTGTGTTATATATACAAAAGTACCAAATGTTATTATAATAATTACGGATTACAAAATTACATATAGGAAACAAAAAATTATAGATTACCATTATTTATTCTTTTTTGCATGTGTAATAAGATAGTTACATTTTTTGTTGTTCTGGCTACTGATTGGCCTTACTGTACGTATAAATGACACGTTAATCCCACTGGTGTAAATGAAAATATCAGAAGAAAAAAAATATCAAGGCATTTCCCGTCTTGCAGGGTAGTAATTAAGAATTCAATGAATCATTTGCAGTCGCATTACACAGAGAAAGGAAGAAAATCGTCTCTCTTTCTCAGTAATCCTGGCCAATGTTGTTGAAGAAATATGATATTACTAAGATGATGTAACGGGAAAGGCAATTATTTTCTTCGGAAGGCGTATTCATTATGCATCTTCTCCATCCTTTCTTCATCTTTTTGAACCAGGATATACTCGTAATGAATATTGCAATAAACGCCTTTGTTTGTTTCTCGATTCAGTTTCCATGGCGATAATTGCTTATTTGAAAATAACATTTCTGCAGTTATTTGGATAAAAAGAGAATTAAGGAATAATAAATGCTAACTAAGAAATTAAGTATTATATTTCTTGTAAAAGAACAACTGAGGCTCAGGAATGCAGAAACTTATTAAGAATCTGTTTTTTTTTTTTTGTAAATTTATTTGTTGAAGATTGAAATTCTATTTAAATGTTTGTAACTCTATACAGAAGTGACATTAAACCCTTGGTTTTCATTGAACAAAATTAATGCCTTTAAATATATTATCTCTCTGTATATAAAGGAGAGTTTTGTCTCTCTGTTTATTGGTATTTTCTAAAAATTAAAATGTATGTTTAGTAATGTAATTCTTTTGTCTCTAAATTTATAATTATTTTATTTAGACAAAAGGGATGAAAAAATACATTGTGATTTTATAAAATAAAAACTAATTTTAATACTATATAGCAATCTATTATATTATAATACTTTGATAAAAGAAATTGGGATATTAATGTAAAAAAAATTTCATCACATTATTAATGCTTATCTTAAAAAGTTTTAATGTTATTATAATATTGATGTTCAATACCGATTGATGAGAAAAATAGAAAATAGGGGCAGGATTGTATGGAGTGTGTATGTGTGTGTTTCAAAGAAATGGTTTGCGCTACACCAGTAAGTGATACTTGTGATCTCCGTCACAGAATTGCGGAAGCCATCCATTCGGTCACACCTTAAAATACTGTCCAACAAATGGATTGAAAATTGAATATCTACTGGACATTCTGAGAGATACGAACGGATTCCATATCGAAACGCATACATAGATAAAAATAAACGTTTGCAGAAAAATAAACTTGTTATGTTGCTATTCCTGAGACAGAAAACCGCAAATCTCTAGCATTTATCGTTTCCGTTCAAATAACATTTGAAATCAGGGAGTTTATATTATTTTTTAAATTTCGTTCATGATATTTTTCCTTTTTTTTGCATTCAATCAACAATAGTTTTAAAATTAAAAAAATAAAAATAAAAAATTAGCCAGATTTTAAAAATGGAGGAAACCATTGAAAATGTATTAGATAAATGTAAAAATTGGATTTTAAAATTTATAACATTTCTGTGATTTCACAAAATAAATATCTTAGAATTTACTATGTAGTTAAGTATAATATGACGGCAGTCATGTAACACACTGCAAATATAAAACATTAACAAAGATTGGTTATATATTTTGCTTATTTTAAATTCTTAAGATTAACTAAATTTACGATTAGCTAAATTTAACTAAATTATTTCTAATTACTCTTACAAATATTCAGCTAAATTATTTCTAATAGATTCTAAATGTATTTCAAAATGAAATACTAAAAAATTTAATAACAACGCATTTTTATTGAAGCAAACGTCCTCAAATTACACTTCTATTTGAATCATCTATTTATTTATGAACTTTTATGTCACTGAATATATTTATAATTCACGGTTCTTACGTAATATTTCATAGAAAATTTTGGTTTTTAAGTAACGTTTGAATAAATGTTTATTTCTATTGTCCTGTTAAATGTATTACTTTATTGTTATTCTTTTTCTTTTTTGGCAACAATATAGAAGCGAGTACTACCCAAACGATAATGATATTTTGTCGTTTTGTCATCAGAAAAACTTTTCTGAATCAGACAATTACATTTACCAGTTCCTAATAATCCATCTCCGAGATCACACAAATAATAATCTATCTCATAACGTTTATCAAATTCCCGAAGACAATAGCCAATCTGGCCACTGAGCAGTTAAATAATGGATCCGCATTATGCATTAAATGTGATGAGTGACAACAAATAAGCAGTTGATCACCATTGGCGTTTAGAAGTTTACAATTCCAAAAGAAATGTCGAAACCACTCCATTTGATATTTATTTAATTAAGAAAAGCATTACGTAACGCACCGGAATGGAATAGAATGTCACCAATGACCACCACTGAGCAGTTAAATCACCATTGGCGGTTAGAAGATCGAATTCGCTTACAATTCCAAAGAGCATGAAATAAAATAATATGAATATGCTGAAATTTTAAATGGACAGAAAGTCTTGATGGTTAATAAAAAACAATTCAAAAGATGAATTTATGCATGAAATAAAATAATAATGAATATGCTGAAATTTTAAATGGCCACTGAGCAGTTAAGTCACCATTGGCGGTTAGAAAATTAGAAAATGCATGAAATAAAATAATAATGCTGAAACAATTCACCAAAAGATGAATTTATGCATGAAATAAAATAATGATAAATATGCTGAACTTTTAAATGCCACTGAGCAGTTAAGTCACAATTGGCGGTTAGAAGAATAGAATTCGCTTACAATTCCAAAAGATGAATTTATGCATGAAATAAAATAATAATGAATATGCTGAATTTTAAATGGCCGCTGAGCAGTTAAGTCACCATTGGCGGTTGGGAAATAGAATTCGCTTGCAATTCAAAAGATGAATTTATGCATGAAATAAAATAATAATGAATATGCTGAGAAGGCCACTGAGCAGTTAAGTCACCATTGGCGGTTAGAAAATAAATTCGCTTACAATTCCAAAAGATGAATTTATGCAAAATAAAATAATAATGAATATGCTGAAATTTTAAATGGCCACTGAGCAGTTAAGTCACCTTTGGCGGTTAGAAATCGAATTTATTACAATTCCAAAAGATGAATTTATGCATGAAATAAAATAATAATGAATATGCTGAAATTTTAAATGGCCACTGAGCTGTTAAGTCAACTTTGGCGGTTAGACTAAAGATGAATTTATACATAAGTTTGTATGTGTGTTTGTGTGTGTGTAGTAAATAGTGGAGAAAAGTGCTTGGAATGATAGCAATTAATTAATTTTAATAAAGGTTATAAATGCTTGTTGCTGTTTCTTATCCCTGTTGGTAGACTAAATCCTATCCATCTAGACTAAATCCAAAAATCCGTGTAGTCTCATGGAAGGAGAGAATGGGGGTGGGGGTGGTAGCTTCTGGTTTAATGGAACCCCCTTAGGTAGAAGGTTTGATTTGTCTCCTGACGCTGAAGAAGGAGAGCAGTGCCGTCCGGGAAGACTTTATAGGGATTACTACCCCGCACTTCGTATCTTATGGGTGAAAACTCGGAAAATTCTCATCAGGTTGTCCGACTGACAAGACAAGATTCTGAACATCACAAACACTATCGAGCCTCCTCGTTCTTCGAAATTGTGTCTACAACAAAGCCGCCTGTGGAATGAACTTCCTCCCTACTGTTGCCACCACTAGTCGGGCTATAAATGTTTTAAAATAAATTACTCTAAAAAATTTAAAAGACATTAAATTCTTAAAATATTACACATAAAAATATCCATTCTATAAATATTTTAAAAAATTAATAAACAGAAAGATAATAAATTATTTAAAAGAATGAATTAAATTATGCTATAGAATTAATTAAAAGAAATAATAAACACCTATAAAAAACATACAAAGTTATAATTTGTTGTCTATTAGATTATCAATTCCAGCATTTAAATAAAATTCCATCTTTATTTCTTTCCGTTTGTATATTTCATCACTACTATTTTATAAACTATTTAATAATTCTTGGAAGGGTTTTTAAACTGCAAATCCATTCACAAATATATTTTAGTTTAAATCTACATTACTATTTTTTTTTTTTAAAATACGTTAATTAACATGTAGATTTCGCCGAAACAATTCTTAAATTTTTTTAATGTTACGAGTATAATGTAAATTCTCAGAAATGTATCTTTTTCAAATGAAAGAATTCTAAGAGAAAATGTCCTTTTCTTTATTCCACGAATATAGTTTAATCTTTTAAAAGCAATCGACTATAAATTGCTTTTTTGTTTGTTTATTTTTCTTGATATTTCTGAAATTACTTGCGTATTTAATATGTGATACTAACATTTGGAATAAAGTAGTGTTTATCATTTATTTTAAAATCATTTCCTTTTAAAAGATCTTCTCCATCTTATGCACTCTTATTTTTTATTCAGGTTATTTTTAGTCCATTTCCTGTTATAAATATTCTCTTTTGAATATTTATATCTTTTCATTAGTAATAAATTTCTAATAGTTTAAATATTTGTATTATTTTTTTTTGTTAGTTATGTTGAATATGAGATGTTTTGAAAGATTATTTCAATAAAACCGACTTTTCTCGAAATGCCTAAAAATACTTCACATATGTTTGTTCTTTATCAAATACTACGACATTAATTGCAAATACAAGTTTGCATGTGTTCTTTAATTGGAATTTTTAAGAAGTTATAATAACGTATTTTTCAGTTTTTTTTAAATAAAAGAATATTCAAATTTTAACAGATTTTGATTTATTTTCATTATAAATGCTTTCATTAGATTGATAAATATTTTCGTAGATTTATGTGTCATGTCTCAAATAGAATTATTTTATAATTAAGTTTGTAATATTATATTTTAATTATAATTTTTAATTTTATTTGAGATTTCTTCCGAAATTATTTTTTCAATTTACTATCCGAGTCTTTTTAAATGGAAAAGTTACAATTTAATAAAAATTCTTGGCAGAGAAAATAAATAATTACTGAGAAAATATATATTATAATATATAGAATAAAATAAAAATATATAAAAAATAAAATAAAATAAATAAAATATATAGAATAATAAATTTTATATATTAAGAACTCTTTTATATAAAAACAAACTTTACCTTTCTGAATTTTGGAATTAAAATTTTTCTTTCTATTCTCTGCATACAGCGTATGAAGTACAATATTTTTTTTTTTTGACTTCAGGTTTCAGTTTTAATAAAAGCAATAATTTTTTTTGTTGTTTTTACGAAAGGAAATAAATTTTTCTCCTTCCATATCGAATTTCATGCATTTTATAAGAAGTAATCGAATGTCTTTTCTTTTTGCATTTGTATTATTTATGTTAAGAAATTTTAAATGCCTAAATTTATTTTATTCCGGTATTTAAATAAAAATTACATACGTTCATGATTTTCATTTGTACTAACATATTGGTATTTGGTACATTTTTGGTATTTAATTTAACTTAAAACTTCATTTACGAAAATGATTTATTTATTTTTATAACAGAAAAACTCATAATGTATGTTTTTTCTTTCTATAATTTATTATTATTATTATTTTATATTATCTATCTTCTATGTATTCTTTGGTTTTCAATTTTTCTTGTAAAATCATTATTCTCAAATCTATACATGATAAAAAGCACAGAAATAATTAAGTAAAAACAAACATTAAATTGATTAAATAAATTCTTAGAATTTCGAACTTTAGCATATTTTTGAAAAATTAAAATAATTTTTTTCTTTTGTAAACATTATATTTTTAACTGATATATTTCTTTTATTTTTCATATCATTTTATTTACATGAAGCAAAAACTGACACTTTGTTTATTGGCATTCTTAACAATTTGGGGAAATTATAGAAATAAGTTTCTCACAATTTTTTTGCATGTTGCCAATTTTTTTATCCAATGGGAAATTTAAAATCACCTTATTTTTCAATAAATCAATCTATTGTCTCGTTCATTTACTAATATTCTCGGGAGAAAATAATTAAATTGTAAACAAATAAAACTTTTATGTTGTACTGATATATTTATCATGTTCTGTATTAAATAAGTTTTAAAAATTTTAATTTTTACTATTAATAAAAAATATGAATTTTTGCATCAAACAATTCAGTCTCTTTTTTAATCTATTTATAAAATATTAATATTAAGATGGAAGAAATTTATTGATTTTTTAATACAAGATATCATTAAAAATAAATGGCAATAATTGTTCATTTTTATGATTGTTATTGGAAATTAACTAGAGAAAAAACACACATGTCTGACTATCGATTAATTTTTTAATACAAGATATTATTAACAATAGGTGAGAATAATTGTTCACTTTTAAGATTGTTATTGGAAATTAACTGGAGGTAAAAAAAAAAAAAAAATACAAATTTCTGACTATCAATTAAATTTTTCATTTAAATATTTTCTCAGTACACTAATTAAAATATATTGCTACATTTATTGAAAACGGCCCACCAATTGTCATATCTGCTAGTGGCTTAATAATTTTTTTTCAAATAGTAATGCTTTTCTTTAAATGATCCTAAATAAAAAAATTGAGTTTAATTTTCAATTCATAATTTATTGAAACTACTTATTTCCTTATTTATCTACGCTCTGTTTGAAACTTTCTGAAGTGAACGGTTGGCGATTTTCTACATAATTGGTTAATTTGGCAGACAATTGGCATTTTGACAATAGTCAATGTAAAGTTCTGCGCAATTGGCATTTTTTATGGCGGATTCAACGTAGCCTAGAGTGCCAACAGGAGTCTCTTACACTGCATCTTCATTATGCGACCACAGTTCGGTACGATTGCATGGCATCTTGGATGTCCACATCTCCTCTAACCTAAAGAAATAATCATTCAACAGTATCAGAAGAAGCCCACTTCGAGACCAGTGATAACTTGGGCAGCTATATTTCAAAAAGGGCTGGAATCTGCTAACAACATAAGTCGCTGCTTTTAGAAACGAGAACAATCGATGTCGATTACGATATAAGTGTCTTTCATCGACAGCCATGCTGTATAATAGGAATTTTGCCTGTTTTCGCCCATACGACACGTAAATGTGAAGCGTTCTCTCTTAAATGTCTACTTGCAAACAATATCTTTCTTTCATTACGCATTGGCTGCCTGTTTGTTACATATACAGAGATAACAAGTATTACGATTTGCCCATAGTAAATACGGATTCGCGGCAGAAATTAAAAGGGGAAATTAACTGGGGGAATTGGAAACATTTTTACAAACAATAAATTACAGAATGCCATTTTTTTATTTTTTGCATATGTAACAAGATATATATAATATATCTTATTACAGTTACTCCATACTGTATGTATAAATGAAATATGAATGTCATTTATATAAATAAAAATATGAGAAGAAAAGCATAGGAAACTATTTCTCGTCTTGCAGGGTAATAATTAAGAATTCAATTAATCATTTGCAGTCGCATTACACAACTAAAGGGAAAATGTTTTCTCTATTCTTTGTAATGCTATCCAACATTATTGAAGAAATATGATGTTACTAAGATGATGTAACGAGAAAGGCAATTATTTTCTACGGACGGCATATTTATTATGCGTCTTCCCATCTGTTCTTTATCTTTTTGAACCAGGATCTACTCATAATGAATATTGGAATAAACACCTTGGTTTGTTTCTCGATTCAGTTGCCATGGCGATAATTGCTTTCTTCAAAATAATATTTCTGCAGTTATTTGGATTAAAAAGAGAATTAAAGAATAATGAATGTCGGAAATGAACTATTATATTTTCCTGTAAAAGAACAATTGAGACACAGAAATGCAGAAACTTATTGAGAATCTGTTTTTTTTTAAATAAATGTATTTGTTGAAGATAAAATTTTATTTAAATAATTGTATAACAATTTAAAAGTGAAATTAAACACTTTTGTTTAAAAATTAATGGCTGTAAATATATCATCTCTGCGTGCATAAAGCATGAGTTTTGACTTTTTTGAAATATTACCACAACTTATTACAACGATCACAACTCATTACAATGACCAAAATTAAATTCCAGAATTTCTTAATTTTTTCAAGTGCATAATTAGTTATCCCCCCAAAAGTTCCTTTCTGTATCTTTTTTATTAAAAAAGATTTCATTAGTTCTTTTTTTTTTAAATAAAAATAATTTTTGATATTGATTTAAAAACAAAAATGGCAATACAAAATTTTCCTCGTTATTCATAATGAATACTCTTATTCTTAAACTAAAATTCAGAACATGTGATAATATCCTTGTTATTTTACCATTTCAGGAGTATTCCTGTAATCTTTATATTTAAATTTCATGGTTTAGATTTCTGTAATTTTATTTAGATTTCATACATTTTTTCCTTTATTTAATATCTGATTTTAATGACATAATTTTAGCTTTAAAATTTTAGCATTTAATGTCTCCTATCAAAGAATTAATTTTATAGAATTTCCTGTTCAATATTTTTGCACATACGTAATGAATCAAATTCGTCATGACGCTTAGCTTAATTGTGGAGTAAGTTAAGTAAATTCCATATAATATTGATAAAAATAAACTTGATTATAAAGTTATAAAGCGTGAAAGGATAAATTATATTTCGTTATTATAGTTGTAAAACTTATGTCAAAAATTCATTGGTTATAAAATGCATTATTTATATTTTTTGTTTTACATATTAAATGTACAGGATGTCCACATGAAAAACCGCCCTGACTTCGAATATTAATTGGTAAAGTATGAGTCCTAGAGATATGCTGTTTGCGGTGTCATGAACAGCAACACAACAAGTTTATTTTACTGCAAAAAGGCTTTTCTTGAAAAAGTTAATTTTTATTGTATACATTATGCTAAAACGCAAAAATTTGCTACTTATTGGACTTGGACTTGATTGACAACAATCACAATTACCTAGAGAATGTGATATTCAATGACTAATCGGCATTACTCACATCTAGATCATCAAAAATTTATTTTGCATACAAAAAAAAAAATCAATATTTGTATTTTGTTTGACGTATCAAAATGTATAGTAAGTCATATGAAACCTCCTGATTTCAAATGTTAATTGTAAAACTATGAAACTATTTGTACATGAAAATAGTGTTATGAAATTATTTGTAAACTATTGTAACTAGTAAACTATATGCTGTTTGCGGTATCATGAATAGCAAAACAGCAAGTTTATTTTGCTGCAAAATTCCAAAAACTTTGCCAGTATGCCAAAATTTAAAAATTTTTCTATTGAGATTTTGGACCGAATTGACAACTTTTACAATTACTTAGAGAATGAGGTATTCACGATGAATCAGCATTGCCCACATCTGGAACATTTAATCGTTGCAACATTCGTATCTGGGGTTTAGACTTAACTTAAATAAACGCAGTTTATTAACAAGTTGTTTGTTAAAGTTGTCAGCAACAGTGAAAAGTGAATGCGTGGTGGAGTCTGGATGAATGACAGAAACATCGGACCATTTTTCTTCAGGGAAAGAACCTTAACTGGTTTGATTTATTTTAACATGTTTGAAAAGTTTATTTTTCGACGGCTATTCCCTTTGCAGCCAAATGTGATATTCTAGCAGGGTGGTACCCAACTGCACTGGAGGTCGGACGCGTGTCAAACTTTAACGAAACATTTCCGTCTCAATGGACACGGCAACATGGGCCCACTGCCTGGTCACAGCGATCTCTAGACATAACTCCTCTAGATTTCTTCCTGTGGAACTATGTTAAAAATATGGTTTAAGCTACACCTGTAGGGAATGTTTGTCATCTCCGCCACAGAATTAAGGAAGCCATCCATTTAGCCACGCCTAACATGCTGCGCAAAACATGTACTAAAATTGAAGCTCTACTGACATTCTGAGAGTTACGAGCAGATCCCATATCGAAGTACATACATAGACAAAAATAAATGTTTGCAGAAACATAAATGATTTTGATCCATGATACCGAAAACCTCAAATCTGGACTCATCGTTTCCGCACAAATAACATTTGAAATCAGGGAGGTATCATGTGGACACGCTGTATATTATTTTTCCTTTTTTTTTTTTTTGCATGGGATTTTCTCCCTATACCATTCAATCAACAATATTTTAAAAATTAAATTTTTTTAAAATTTAACATATTTTTAAAAAGGGGGAACCATTGAAAACGTATTAGATAAGCGTAAAAATTGATTTTAAAATTTATAACATTTGTGTGATTTCACAAAATGAATATCTTTTAGAATTTACTATGCACTTAAAGTGAGGCCTGATGGCCGAGGGGCTAGCGCTCACGTGCGCTCGGCACTACAGGTTTCGAGTTCGAGTCCAGGCGGTGGCCCTGGATGTTTGTAGTAGTTCGGAATTCACTTTAAGCCGTAGGTCTAAGTTCTAACAGGATCGTATAGCGTTGCGGGGGTAATGTTGCTCGCGTCCGTAGCTTATCTTTAAGCTACACGCATGTCCTGGGTAGTGCTAAGTGAGTAACGTCAGTGCAGAGCTTGCCTTAAGGCATAAAAGACAACTGTCTAAGTGTTTGCCAGCTGTATTAGGAAAATAAACAACTATGCACTTAAGTATTATATAAGTGTGGTCATATAACATACAGCAAATATAAAAACATTAACAAAGACCTGTTTCATATTTTTCCTTTTTTGGTTTGTTTTAAATTCCAGATTATTTTAATTTCAAGGTTAGCTAAATTTAACAAAATTATTTCTAATTATTCTTACAAATATTTACCTAAATTATTTCAAACAGATTCTAAATGTATTTCAAAATGAAATACTAAAAATGAAATAACAACGATAATTAGTTTTCTTAAGAAAACAAACTTTTTTCAAATTATACTTCTACGTGAATGATCTGTTTATTTATTAATTTTTATGGCATCGAGTCTATAATTCATAGTTTTCATGTAAACTTTCACGGAAAAAGTTTAGGTTTATAAGTAATATTTGGAAAAATGTTTATTTCTATTGACCTGTTAAGTGTATTACGCGATTTTTTTTTTCTTTTCTGGGTACAATATAGAAGCGAGTACTACCCAAACAATAATGATATTTTATAGTTTGCCAGCAGAAAACTGTTCTGGAACAGACAATTACATTTACCAGTTCCTCTAGATCACACAAATAATAATCTATCTCCGACGTTTATCATTCTCGAAGACAATAGCCAATCTGGTATAAATAATTGATTCGTATTACATTAAATGTGACAGTGACACTATTATCGTCGATGGACGTTTAATTCCAAGAATGTCAAAACCCTCCATTTGGTAGTTATTTAATTAACAAAAGCATTACATAACGCACTGAAACGGAATATGATGTCACCAGCGGCCACTGAGCAGTTAAGCCACGGTTGGCAGTTAGAATATCGAATTCGCCTACAATTCCAATATAAAAGAAACAAAATAATGAGCAATATGTTTAAATTTTAAAACTTTTACATAAATGTATGTGTTTAAAACTAATATTGAAAAGGGCTGGCAATGATAGCAATAAATTAATTTCAATAAAGGTGATAAATGTTTTATTGATTTTAATTAAAATTACATTAAAAACATTTAAAAGACAATACATCATTAAAATTTTTCAGATAAAAATATCCATTCAAAATATTTAAAAAAAAAATAAACAGAAAGATGAATAAATTATTTTAAAAGAATTTTATAGAAGTAAAAATAAACATCGATAAAAACATACAAAGTTAAAATTTATTAACTATTTAATTAACAATTCCAACATTTAAATAAAATTCCATTTTTATTTCTTTCTGTTTGTATATTTCATTATTACTTTCTTATACACTATATAATAATAATTTTTTGGAAGGCTTTTTAAACTACAATTCCATTCACAAAATACTTTAGTTTAGTTTAAATTTAAATCTACATTGCTGGTTTTTTCTGAATATTTTAGTTAACGTGTAGATTTAACGGAAACAATTCTTGAATTTTTTAATGCTACTATGCAAAATTTTAGAAATGTATCTCTTTCAAATTAAAGAATTCCAAGAAAATTTCCTTATTTTTATTTCGCGAATACCATTTAATCTCTTTGAAAGCAATCGACTATAAATTCCTTTTTTCGTTTGTTTGTTTTTCTTGATGTTTCGAAATTGCTTGCGTATTTAATAAATGATACAAACATTTGGAATAAAGTAGTGTTTATCTTCTATTTTAAAATCATTTCCTTTTAAAAGATCTTCTCCATCTTATGCACTCTTTATATTTTATTCAGGTTACTTTTTTTCCATTTCCTGTTGATATTTCTCATGAAAAGATATAAATATTCTCTTTTGATGTTGTATTTTTGTAATAAAGTCCGAGTGTTTTTAACTGGAAAAGTTACAATTTAACAAAATTCTTGATACAGAAAATAAATAATTGCAGAGAAATAAGAACTCTTAATATATTAAAAACAAAACTTCACAATGCTGGATTTTGAAATTGAATTTTTTTCTATTCTCTGAATACAGTATATGAAATATAACATTTTTCTGATTTCAGCTTTCACTTTGAAAAAAAGCAGTAATTTTTTTTTTTTCAAAATAAAAATACATTTTTCTATATCCATATCGAATTTCATGCATTTTCAAGAAGAATTCGAATGAATTTCTTTCGTATTTCTATTATTTCTGTTAAGAAAATTTAAATGGCTAAATTTATTTTATTCCGAACTTTAATTACAAACTACATACATTCATAATTTTCATTTGTCCAACATAAAAATTTATCATTTCTTTTCTTTTCATTTCGTTTAACTTCAAACTTCATTTACGAAATAGGATTTATTAATTTTTATAATAGAGTAAACAAACATTGTATGTTTTTTCTTCAATTCCTTTATATTTTCATTATCAATGTATTGTATTATCTTCCCACATAGTCTTTTGATTACAATTTTTAGTGTAAAATCATTATTTTTAAATCTATACATGACAAAAGTAAATAACAAAACAAACACTAATTAAATAAATTCTTAGAATTTCGAAAGCTTAATATAATATTTTAGAAAAATTTAAATAGTGTTTTTGTAACAATTACATTTTTAACTGATATATATATTTTTATTTTTGATATCGTTATCTTTTAATTTATATCTCTGGCATTTGGTATCTGGGCTTCAGGTTCGAATCCTGGTGGGGCATGGATGTATGTTAGTGGTTTTGAATCCACGTTAAACTGTTGGTCCCGGTCTGTTTAATCTAAAGTGTGCACGAGATGACAGTAGAGCGACGAACCAAACCAAACCTAATTTATACACTCTTCATCATGCCAGGATTAGTCAACCATGTACAGTTGGATTTATTTAATTTATAAACCATTATCAGAATCTAGATTCAGTGTTTCCTTCAGAAGTGTGTTTAGGGAAATATGGCCTCCCCCTAGCCATACTAAATTCAAACGATTTCACCCGACCTGCCCGAAGGCTTACGGAAAAAACTGCATGACCAGAAGCGCAGACAGAACCAACTCAGGGCAACCAGGGATTCCGCCTTATCCGGCTCCACGGATAGGGTGATATGTAATAAGTACAACACCCCCACCGCCTTTGGATCCCCCCTCAACTGGGCTTACTTTACTCCAAGGCATCAACGTCCACTCTATAGAACGTGTTCGAAAACACCCGCGGAGATGCATGGATCTCTTGGCCGTCTTAAGTGACGTTACCAGGGCACCACGGGAAGGTGGATCCAAGTTCGCCCCCAAATCCTAGCCCTACTAAATGTACGTTTTGAAGATGTATAAATTTCCACAAAATCCATTTTCCTATCTAGGAAAAGCTTTCTTATTGGAACTTTCAAGATAGGATCACAATTACTGCAAGGCATTTTGAGCTGTCCAATTCGACATGAAGGTGTAAAGGTTATTGCAAGACGCTGTAAAGTAGTGAAACTTATTAAAACTGACTTCTATGCCATTACAATTGAAATGTTTGAAAATAAACCTAAGAGTTGCCAGAGGACAAGAGTAAATCTAGCAGCAGGCTAGATCAGCAAGGAGCCTCCAGTTGTTTATCGCTGATCCTAGTTAATACTTTTAATATCTTATACTTGCTTCGTGTGAATCAAGGATATCTTCAAAAATGTCTTCCAATATCTTTAAATACAATTAAGACGAATAAAATTTTTCTAATTCTGTTCACGTAGATTTCTTGAGTTTACCGCTTAATTTTATTTTTGTTTTCTCATGGATTTATTTCCAAATTTAATTTTTCATTAAAATGGCCTTGAAGTATTTTAATAAGTCAACTGAAACTGATATTCCGTTGCAAATCCTGGGTATATTATGTTCTGCTAATTAATTAGCATAATTTATTTAAAATTTTTAAACGGAGTTGTGTTATAGGCTTATGCAAATATTAACGTAACTGTTAATTTAACAATTTTGATGATAATTAGCTATCAACTCCAGTTAACGATATGAAGAATTAACAAAAACTTTTATCAATGGTATGTGAATTTGATACTAGATGGCATTAGAGTAGCCGATCATTCGATGCTTCGGATAGGGAAGGTTTTATAATTTAGCAGTTGATTTCAACAGTTATTTACCATTTCTTCACAGCTTCGATGCTAAGTGGATTTAGAGTAGCGAGAAATTTAACTCCGGTTGTTTTAGATAGGTTTTAAATTAATAATTGATTTTAACGCCTGTTAAAAATTCAACTAAGTGACCGACAATGGTTCTTGTGTCCTAAACCACCACCCAGAATTGCGTTACATTTTACTCAAGTTAAATTCAATTTTCGAGCTCGAGGTTGCTTTATTTTTTAAATTCACATAAATTTAACATATTTAAAATTAAAAAGCTTTCTCTTATTGAACAGTTCTATCGCTTGATCGTTATTTACATATTTTCGTTTTTTTTTGTTTTTATATTTCTAATTGTTTTCATGCTGCTGCTGAAATGATTGTCGTGATATATAGCAACGTGATATATATATATATATATATATATATATATATATATAGTTGTTATTATTTTGTATTGGGAAACATACTTTGTGATAATATTCATTATGGGATTATAAAGAATAAATATTTTCAGTAATACTTATTTATATAATTGACAATTCATTATTTTTTAATCATAAGCTCAAGATACTAAAAGATTATTATAACCATTAAAATATTACATTTTAAGATGTAGTATAAAATTTAAAAAGCCAATTAATTCACATGTTTATTCAATTTCTACTATTAGCTCACATTCTCCTATATATATCTTGTTCAAATTTTTGAACGTTAATAAAATACTTGTTATTCATCCACTAGAGTTTAAAAAATGTATTTGAACTTGTATTGGATGACACTTGATGTTAATACAGTTTTTTCAAATATTAATTCTTTAATTAAATTTAATTAATTAACTTTAGTTTTTAAATTTAAGTTGCATATACTACCAATAGATGGCGTCAGATAAACTTAAAAAATGAATGCAAATTATTTATAAAGGACTTTCAGCAATATAGTGAAAAAAAGTTGGAATTGACTTTTAATTTTTTTTTTTTATATTACTTCTTTTTATATTAAAAATAAATTAAGTAAACGTATTTTTATTATAATTATTATTAATGAATTTTTAAGAATTGAATACTCAATAAACGCAAATATTAAAAGTTGAACAAAGAATAGATCAGAATCAATCTTATTACCTCCATTTGAAAAATTTTCATACGTAATATATTTATTCGGAAAAATTTTTAAATTATTATGCAAGACTTATGCAAAGTTATTTTAACTTTATTTAGTTTGAAAATTATTTATTATTTTTAAAAAGAAAAACATTGCCTGAATAAATTTAAAAAAATTTTCTCTCTAAATGTTACTTTGTAGAATATTGAAATAATATTTCAAATGTAGATGTTATTCTTTAAATTAAATGCTCTTCAAACTACAATTCCATTTTTGTAAAATGTATCCAAAAATGTAAATAAAAACGAAGGTATTTTTTCATAATATACTATGTTTAGTTCTTATATTCATACATAGTGTTTTACTTTACTTTCATAGTGTTTTACATACTTTCATATTGTTTTACATAATGCACTTGAAAGTTGAAAGTTAATAAGTTTTCGTATATATTTTAAAGGTAATCATTACTGTAGGAAATTATATTTATGAAAGTTTCCAGAATAATAAATATAATAATATTCATAAACAATATTTTTAGTAATAATCAATCTATAACAAAAAAAAATTCTATTTTCACAAAGGAACGGAAAGAAGAATGAAGCCTTTTTTTAAAGAAAAACGTATTTTTCCAAAAGGAATTTTATTAAGAAGCGTTGTCATATACATTTGAATAATTCAATTTACATTTATTTAACTATAAGGAAGTGCATGTTTTCTTTTCCTGATAATATTTAATACTTTCAACACTTCAGACTGTACATTTTTCCACCAGAGATGCCGTGGAAAGAATGGATATCAAATTTATTACATGATTACCTTTTCTTTTTGTGATTATAAGATTGCTTGCTGACCCAGAAAGAATCAAATCGCAACAACTTCGGAGGAGCAAAATTTTATTTCCTTTTTATAACAATTTCCGGTTTTTAGAACAAATTCAATCAAATTTCTCCCGAAAAGAAAAAATCGAGAGAGATATATGACGCATCATACAATTTTATTCCCCCAAAAGAATATATGCTATATGTTACCAATAAAATTGAAAAATTCGATATTCTTTCCATTTCCTCTGAATTGTACAATAGTTTTAGATTTCTCTTCTTCATTTGAAAGAAAATAAATGTCCTCCAGGTACATAGTGAACATTATATATACATGAAACGAGAGAGAAAAAATTCTCAAGTGTACAATAGAAATGAATTAATATCCAGATTACTGACTTTTCTGGGATTTTTTTGCTGCCTGAAATCTTATTTCCGGCAGAAAGAGAAGAAGTACTTTTATAATTTTTTTTTTTGACTTTTAGTAATGTCTATGACGTAAAACTGAGCTTTTCTGTCATGAAAATAGTAACGCGAAATAAAAGGACGCTTAGGAAGAATTCTTCTGCAAAAAGAAATATTGTCCTCCCAAGTCTTTTGATTTAAATTGTGCTCCAAGTTTGTTCTCGTACGTTATAGCCATAGGATTACTCTTCAAATCGCTACAGGCATTCTGTTGTCCAATTTAATCTCAACCTTTTCGAAGACAAAAAATCAAAAAGCTTATGAGTTGAAAATATTTTGGTTGGAGTTAAAATTTGAAGTTGGTTAGAGTTGGACTGAGATTTTTTTTATGTTATATTAAATTTTTAGAAATTTTTCCTAGAAAAAAAAAGATTCTACACCTGAAATCCTTTTTATTTCTTGTTTATATCCGATTACATTGTTGTTGAACTATGGAATATGTGTGTATGTTTTTCTCTTTGTATAAAAACAGAGCCACCATATTTGAGTTGTACATTATTAATCAGTTTAAATATTTAGCATCAAGTATATTTGAGAAATGACGGGACACTTTATTTTAGTGTGTCTTTCATATTTTATATTTTAAATATTGAAACATTTTGCGAAGAATTATTTTTAAATATGAATTTTTTTTTTACCTCAGGGGGACGTTTACATAATTTATATTTTGTGTAATATAATGCAAAATATATTTATGTAAAAGATGTATTTCGTTATACATTTATATTTAAACAATTATACATTATTTAAGAATTACTTCTAAATAAAAAGAAGCAAATATTTAATAAAAAAGCAAGTTTTCATCTTTACATTTTAATACATTCATTCATAATGAAAGGAAGATGCAGAAAGAAAGATATAAGAGTTTCAAAGAAGCTTAATGTTTCATGCTCGAAATACAGATACTAATAGCAAGGTATTTATTAAGAAGTTGATCTTGATGTAGCTTTAAGCAAGCTATCATATAGCTTAGGAGTTTTATTGAGAGTTTCCATACACATTTGAATAATTGAATTTACATTTATTTAACTATAAGAAAGTGCGTGTTTTCTTTTTCTAGACAAGATTCAATACTTTCAACACTTCAGATTGAACATTTCTTTTACATCCAGAGATGCCGCGGTAAGAATGGATATCAAGTTTATTATATGATTACCTTTTTCTTTTTTGTGATTATAAAATTGTTCAATTGCTCTGACCCAGAATGAATCAAATCACAACAATTTCGGAAGAGAGCCAAATTTTATTTCCTTTTATAATAATTTCCGGTTTTTAGAACAATTCAATCAAATTTCTCCTGAAAGAAAGTCGAGAGATATATGACGCATCATACAATTTTATTCCAGAAAAAAGTATATATGTTATATGTTACCAATAAAATTGAAAAATTCGATATTCTTTCCATTTTCTATGGAAATGTACAATAGTTTTAGATTTCTTTTCCTTCCTTTGAAAGAAAAATAAATGTCCTTCAGGTACAAAAGTGAACATTATAAAAGCTGCACTGAAACGAGAGGGAAAATTCTCAAGTGTACAGTAGAAATGAATTAATATCAAGATTACCGACTTTTCTGCGATCTTTTGCTGCCTGAAATCCTTTTTCCGGTAGAAGGAGAAGAAGTACTTTTATATTCTTTTTCTTTCAATTTTGGAATATCTATGACGTAAAACTGAGCTTTTCTGTGATGAAAATAGTAAAAGCGAAATAAAAGGACGCTTAGAAAGAATTCTTCTGTAAAAGTAATATTCTTCTCCAAAAGTCTTTGGATTTAAATTGTGCTCAGGTTTGTTCTCGAACGTTACAGCCATAGGATTACTCTTTAAATCTCTACAGGCATTCTGTTGTCCAATTTAATCTCAACCTTTTGAAGACAAAAAATCAAAAAAAGTTTATGAGTTGAAAAATTGTTTGGTTGGAGTAGACATTTGGAGTGGGTTAGAGTTGGACTAAGAATTTTTTTTATTCTATATTAAATTTTTCAGGAAATTTTCTTCCAGAAATCCTTTATTTCTTGTTTATATCCGCTTACTTTGCTGCTGAACTATGGAATATGTATGTATGTGTTTTCCTTTTGTAAAACAGAGCCGTATTTGTGCTATACATTATTAACCAGTTTAAATACTTAATATCAAGAATATTTGAAAAACGACGGGCACTTTATTTTAGTGTGTCTTTCATATTTTGAATATTGAAGCATTTCAAGTAGGATTACAAAGAGAATTTTTAAAAATGTAAAATTCTTTTTTTCGTTCAACATATCAGTGGAAAATTTACGTAATTTTGTGTGTGGTAATGCAATGTATATTTATATAGAAGATGTATTTCGTTATATAGATTATTATACATTTATCTTTATACAGTTATAGAGTTTTTTAAGAATCACTTCTAAATAAAAGGCAAGCATTTAATTTTTTTCAAAAACGTTTAGCATCTTTGCATTCTCAATGCATCCTATATGATAAAACGTAGATGCACAACGAAGGACATAACCATTTGAAAAAATTAATGTTTCATTCTCGAAATACAGATACTAATAGCAATCCAATTATTAAAGTTGATCCTGCCTCTAGCCCTTATGCAACCTATCATATAACTTGGCACTGAATCGTAGAATTGATGGATTATCGGGATTTCTCGGGTAACCGAAGGGATATTTTCCCTTTGGGGGATATCTAAATAAATTCTATTCAATTGCCAGGTCTGGAGAAATTCCAAGACACTCATAGGCAGCCCATTCACTGCGGGGTAGTAGTACGATTGAGATATCCAAGCAGTTTCAAGACGGTGATAGCACCCTACTCATCAGACCACAAACATATTACTTATATTAACACTTGAGTAGAGAATTGGAATCTAATTGGCCAGGGAATGGATTAAATTGAAGGGATAAATATCATCAATAGAAATGTTTGTATTGCGCGATAGGTCATTTTCTGTAAAAAGTTCCTTTGGGGAACAAAATGAGGCATACATTACAAATCGACGTAGCGTATTTCACTTTTAAGGATGCGCTGGATAACAACTAAAGAAATCAGTTTCAAATGCAATAACATGCCTGACGATAATTCCCAATTATCGCTCTATATGGAGAGAACAGTCATGCCAGTATTCCATCGTTGACCTGAAAGAGACAGAAAAATCTACTCAGGTCATTGTGGTGGGCGACAGTCATGTTAGTATTACATATGTGTGTTCTGGACGATACCGAAATGTCTATGCCGGTCAGTGTGTTGGGTGTCAGTCATGTTAGTGTTCCATCGTTGTTCTGGAAGATACAGAAATGTCTATGCCGGTCAGTGTGGTGGGTGTCTGTCATGTTAGTGTTCCATCGTTGTTCTGAAAGATACAGAAATATCTATGCCGGCCAGTGTGGTGCGTGTCAGTCATGTTAGTTCCATCGTTGTTCTGAAAGATACAGAAATGTCTATGCCTGTCAGTGTGGTGCGTGTCAGTCATGTTAGTTCCATCGTTGTTCTGAAAGATACAGAAATGTCTATGCCGGTCAGTGTGGTGGGTGAAAGTAATGTTAGTATTCTATCGTTGTTCTGGAAGATACAGAAATGTCTATGCCGGTCAGTGTGGTGGGTGAAAGTCATGTTAGTATTCCATCGTTGTTCTGGAAGATATAGAAATATCTATGCCTGTCAGTGTGGTGCGTGTCAGTCATGTTAGTTCCATCGTTGTTCTGAAAGATACAGAAATGTCTATGCCGGTCAGTGTGGTGGGTGAAAGTAATGTTAGTATTCTATCGTTGTTCTGGAAGATACAGAAATGTCTATGCCAGTCAGTGTGGTGGGTGAAAGTCATGTTAGTATTCCATCGTTGTTCTGGAAGATACAGAAATATCTATGCCTGTCAGTGTGGTGGGGACAATCATGTTAGTATTTCTTCGCTGATTATTGCATCAGGTGTTTTTCTCTTTTTGTTGTATTGCGTTGTATCAAAATCGTATTCATTAAATTTATAAAAAGATAAATTATGTATGTTTTATAGATTCGGAATTTCAAAAATTTTAGTTCACCAATTTTTAAAATTTATACTTATAATTAATAAATTATACCAGTTGAAATCCTATGAAATAAATTATTAATAAGTAATAGCCCGTAATAAATACAAAAATAATTAATTTGTTGCATACAAAAAATATGATATATTTAAAAATCTGACCATCATTGAGAGCCCTAATATTATAAATAATTTATGCGTTCCTTTTTTTTATCAGATATTCTAGATTATTTTAATTTTATGTAAATCTGTTGCGAGATGTTTTATTTCAATTGCACTAATTGTACACTAAGTCCAAGGTTTCGAAAAGAGTAAAATTTATTTTTAAGTAAATCCTAATTGAAATATTTATTCAAACATAAAAATTATTTTTACTTCTATATCATTAAGCTGACTGTAATAAACATGCATATAGGATCGCTATGTATGGTAAACACAAAAGACAGTAGTTTAGTGGTCATTCAAGGCCTATCCAACAACAGTCTCGACTGGGTCTGTATTCAAAGATTGTAGAATGGGATGTAAAATGAATTGTTCGTTATTATTAGATGATAAACAAATAATAGTCTGTAATATTCACTGTCTGAATCCAAGACCCTTAAAAGCATTTTTGCGAACCTTCACGAACAAACAGAAATCCTCAGCATAACGATGGCAAATACCACACTCCGAGTCATACTAAGGATCTCTTAAAAGAATTTGGTTGTTAGATGCTACTTCATCCACCCTATTCTCTCGACCTTTCTCCAATAGATTATTATCTTTTCGGATACTTACAGAATCATTTTTTAAAATTTCAAGATAAAATTTTTAAAGGATCTAGATTCTGTATTGAATGTAAAATCAAATAAATTTCATAAAAAAGGGAATTGAAAAGTAGATGTTATTAAGAAGAAATGTGATTATGTTAATAGTTAAGCAAATATATTTTTGAGTAATTTTTAATTTTATTTCAAACAGAAAAATGGATAAAACTTTGCTAGCAATCTAATAAATAACAAAAAAAAAATAATAATATTTTTGTATTATATTCTTTTTATTGGGTTATTCAGATATTTGGTGTCTAGGACATTGAAGTAATATAAAATTTGTCTTAATACATTGAAAGGAATTATATTTTATTTATGAAGACTTTTTAAATGATCTATAAGCCATTAATTAATTCTTATATTGCATAATGGGAATATAATAGCTACAAAATTTCCAAAGGAACAAATTAGATAATCAATAAAATACTATAAATCTTACATACATCAAAGATGGCATGAAATTCAGATAAGGGTTCTTTTTACATAAATCTACTGTTATATATATTTTATTATCTATTGTTATGTTTTATTTTATTTGATTTAAAATTATAATACAATAGACAAAGAATGGTATACAAAAGTTTTACATTGAGAAATGCGAAGCTAGTTTTTTTTTTTTGTAAATTTTTTTTATGACACACTAAAATATTTGCAATATGCACCTTATTTCATATCAAAATATCATCAACAAATAAATTTTTAGAGTTCAGCAGATTCATTCATAAACAAAAAAATAGTATTTCGTACAAAAATGCGCTTCATATTTTGAACAAAAATGTTTCAACTTTAGACAAAGCAAGAAAAGATTTCACTCCCTTTTCTTTTCGCAGTTATTTCCCTGGAAGATCCGACATCTCGCAGATTTCAATATAAAGCGACATTCTTTCCAGGCCTCTACGTAAGAAAGGAAGGAACAAAATTCCTTTTCCCATACAATAAATTTGAATTTGAGTCAGTTTGGAGTTTTATTTTTCCGGTTTGTTTGGAAGTGGAGATAAATTCGGCAGCTGTGAAACTTCACATGGGGTGAAAGTTTGCAGTGCCATTTCTCTGTTCCCCTTTTTAAAATTTAAAATTAAGAGACATTTAACTCTAGAAATGTTAAATTTAATATATAATATTTTTATGCGTATTAACTTACAAGATTCTGTACTGTACTATAGTAATTTTTTTAATTATTAATAGTTTTTGTAATTGAACTTAATCTTTCTTACTCAACCTTAGCCTCTTGTTGTTTCCTATCTTACTTGGTAGACATCTAGACAAAACCCGCGAACGCGTATGGATTCATGAATGAAGGGAAAGGGGGCAGCTTCTGTTGTGATAGAGCACTCGTAGGCAGAAGTCTGACTTGGCTCTGAAGTCGCTGATAGTGCTATCAGGATGAACTTTTGGGAACTACTCCCGCATTTGCGTATCGTATGGGAGAAAACCCGGAAAAATCTCACCAGGTAGTCTAACTAACGACACAACATCGAGCCTCCTCATCTTTTGAATCAGTGTCTACAACAGAGCTGATGGCGGAGAATATAATAGTAACAAAGTTTACAAGAAAAAAAAATTAGATTATCAATAAAATACTACAAATCTTACTTACATCAAAGACGTCATGAAATTCAAACAAGGGTTCTTTTCACATAAATCTACTTTTATATTAATTTTATTTATTTGATTTAAATTATAATAAAATGGAAAGTAGTATAAATAAGTTTTGCATTAAAAAATGCGCAACTGTTTTTTTTTTTTAATAAAAATTTGTTTACTATACACTAAAATATTTCAATCTGCAATTTCTTTCAAACCAAAATACCTTAGCGGGAAAACTCAAAATAAATCACATCTCTTGAATTTATTTTTAATGAGAATAAAATATGAAATATTTGAAACCTCACACTCACTTTTCATTAATCAAATTAATTTTTAGAGTTCCAGCAGATTTATACGTAAAAAAAAAAAATGCTATTTCTTACAAAAATGAGAAATACAAGTATTCATGTTTTTAACAAAAATGTTCAACTTTTAGACAAAAGCAAGAAAAGATTACATTCCCCTTTCTTTTCGCAGTTATTTTCCTGGAAGATCCGACATCTCGCGGATTTCAATATAAAGCGACAAAGTTATTCTTTCCAGGTCTCTCTACGTAAAAAGTGTCGAAGAAAATAATAATAAGAAATTGTTGCTTTTTTTTTTCCATACAATAAATCTGAATTTGAGTCAGTTTGGAGTTTTATTTTCTGGTTTGTTTGGAAGTGGAGATCAATTCGGCAGCTGTGAAACTATTCACATGGGGCGAAAGTATGTAGTGTCATTTCTCTGTGCCGCTTTTTAAAATTTAAAATTAAAATACGACGGTAACTTGTAATTCTAGAAATGCTTCTTTTCTAGCTATGAAGGTTTTTTATAAATATTTCAATCTTCAAAGATTTTTATATATATTAACTTCGAAGATTGAATATTGTACTATAATAATTTTAAACGTTTTTTTAAGTATTTCAATCATCAAAGATTTTTATATATATTAACTTCCAAGATTCGACATTTGTAGTATATAGTAATTTTAAACGTTTTTAAAAAATATTTCAATCTTAAAAGATTTTTTATATATATTGACTTTTACAGATTCAGTATTTTACTAGATTAATTTTAAATGTTTTTTTAAAAAAGTATTTCAATCATCAAAAATTTTTATATAGATTAGCTTCAAAAATGTATTGCACTATAGTAATTTTAAATGTTTTTTAAAGTAATTCAATCATCAAATATTTTATATATATTAATTTCCAAGATTCAATATTGTACTATAGTAATTTTAAACGTTTTTAAAAATTTTTTCACTCATCAAAGATTTTTATATAGATTAACTGCCAAGATTCATTACTGTACCGTAGTAAGTTATATATATATTGACTTCAGATTCTGTACTGTACTATAGTAATTTTATTTATTAGCAGTTTTTGTAATTGAACGGAATCTTTCTTACTCAACCTTAGCTTGTTGTTGTTTCTTATCCCTCTTCATCTAGACAAAGCGCACGTAACCCGTATGGATTCATGTTTGAAGGGAGAGGAGGCAGCGTCTGTAGTGATTGAGCACCCGTAGGCAGAAGACTGGCTTGGCTTTGAGTCGGTGACGAAAGTGAATAGTGTCATCTGGGTGAACTTTTAGAGGAACTACTCCACATTTGCCCGGATCGTATGAGAGAACTAGGTAGTTTTGGAAAACTCTCACTAGGTATTCTAACTAATGTGGCAAGCTGCTGAACATCCCAAACGCCATTGAACCCCCTTGTTCTTTGAAATAGTGTCTACTACAAATCTGCCTGCGGAGAATATAATAGTAACAATGTTTCTAAGTGAAAAAATTAGATTATCAATAAAATACTACAAATCGTACTTACATTTAAAAACGCTCATGAAATTCAGACAAGGTTTCTTTTTACATAAATCTACTGTTATATTAATTTTATTTGATTTCATTTAAAATTATAATAAAATGGACAGAGAGTGGTATAAAAAATTTTGCATAGAAAAATGTGAAACTTTGTTTTTGTAAATTTATTTACTACACACTAAATTGTTAACTTTGAAGATTGAGTATTGTACTATAGTAAATTTAGTTAACTCACCCTTAGCTTGTTGTTGTTGTTTCTTATCCCTCTTGGTAGACATCTAGACCAAGCCCACGAACCCGTATGGATTCATGGTTGAAGGGAGAGGAGGCAGCGTCTGTAGTGATTGAACACCCGTAGGTAGAAGACTGACATGGCTTTGAGTTACTGACGGGGAGGATAGTGCCATGCGGGTGGACTTTTGGGGAACAACGCAGCTTTTGCGTATCGTATGGGAAAATCGGAAAATTCTCACGTTCTTTGTAACAGTGTCTACAAGAAAGCTGCCAGCGGAGAATATAATAGTAACAAAGTTCACAAGAGAAACAATTAGATTATCAACAAAATACTACAAATCTTACATACATCAAAGACGACATGAAATTCTGACAAATCTACTTTTATATTTATTTTATTTTATTTTATTTAAAATTGTAATAAAATGATCAGAAAGTGATATAAAATTATTTTGCATTGAAAAATTCGAAACCATTTTTTTTTTTTTTTAAATTTGTTTAATACTCACTAAAATATTTTCAATTTGCACTTTCTTTCATATCAAAATACCTTAGCAAGAAAATTCAAAATAAATCATATCTCTCGAATTCATTTTTAAGGAGAATAAATATGAAATATTCGAAACATCGAACTAAACTTTCATTAATCAAATAAATTTTTAAAGTTCAGTATATTTATATGTAGAAAAAATAGTATTTCGTACAAAAATGCGAAATACAAGTATTCATATTTTGAACAAAAATGTTCAACTTTAGACAAAAGCAAGAAAAATTTCACTCCCGTTTTCTTTTCGCAGTTATTTCCCTGGAAGATCCGACATCTCGCAGATTTCAATAAAAAGCGACAAAGTTATTCTTTGCAGGCCTCTACTACGTGAGAAAGGAAGAAAAAATAAAAGGAAGAAATTATTGCTTTTTTCAATACAATAAATCTGAAATTGAGTCAGTTTGGAGTTTTATTTTCCGGTTTGTTTGGAAGTGAAGATAAATTCGGCAGCTGTGAAACTATTCCCTTTTGAGCGAAAGTGTGCAGTGCCATTTCTCCGTCCCCCTTTTTAAAATTTAAAACTACAGTACAGTAACATTTAATTCTAGAAATGTTAAAGTTCACAGCTAAAACGTTTTTATTTTAAATATTTCAATCTTCAAAGATTTTTATATATATTAACTTCAAGGTTCAATGTTGTACTATATATAGTAGTTTTAAATATTTTTTTAAAAATATTTTAATCTTCAAAAGATTTTTATATATATTAATTTCAAAGATTCCGTATTGCACTGTAGTAATTTAAATTATTAGCAGTTTTTGTAATTGAACTGAATCTTTATTACTGAACCTTAGCTTGTTGTTGTTTCTTATCACTCTTGGTAGACATCTAGACGAAGCCCCACGAACCCGTATGGATTCATGGTTGAAGGGGGTGACTTCTGTAGTGATGGAGCACCCGTAGGTAGTTAGCGCTGTGGCGCTCGGTGCAACAGGTTTCGGGTTCGAGTCCCGGCGGTGCCAGGGATGTTTGTAGTGGTTCGGAATCCATTTTTAAACTGTAGGTCCTGGTCTGTTTAGCCTAAAGTGTGCACAAGATGACCGTAAGAGACAAACCAAACCCGTAGGTAGAAGACTGACTTGGCTTCGAGTCGCTGACGAAGGAGGATAGTGCCATTCGGATGGACTTTTGGGGGAACTACTCGAATTTGCATATCCTATGGGAGAAAACTCGGAAAACTCTCACCAGGTAGTCCAACTAACGAGGCAAGATTCTGAACATCCCAAACGCCATCGAACCTCCACGTGTTTTAAAACAGTGTCTACAAAGAAAGCTGCCAGCGGAGAATATAATAGTAGAAAGTTTACAAGAAGAACAAATTAGATTATCAATAAAATACTACAAAACTTACTTAAATCAATGATGACATGAAATTTAGACAAGGGTTCTATTTTACATAAATCTACTTTTATATTTATTTTATTTTATTTGATTTAAAATTATAATAAAATGATCAGAAAGTGACATAAAAATTTTTGCATTGAAAAATTCGAAACTGTTTTTTTTTTTTTGGAAATTTGTTTACTTTACATTAAAATATTTCAATACGCATTTCCTTTCATATCAAAATACCTTAGCGAAAATTCCAAAATAAATCGTATCTCTCGAATTCATTTTAATGAGAATAAATATGAAAAATATAAAACCTCAAACCAAGTTTTCATTAATCAAATAAATTTTTAGAGTTCCAATATATTCATACGTAAAAATAAATACTATTTCGTACTAAAATGTGAAATACAAGTATTCATATTTTTAACAAAAATGTTCAACTTTAGACAAAGCAAGAAAAATTTCTCTCCCGTTTTTCTTTTCGCAGTTATTTCCTTGGAAGATCCGACATCTCCCAGATTTCAATAAAAAGCGACAAAGTTATTCTTTGTAGGCCTTTACTACGTAAGAAAGGAAGGAAAATGAGAAGAAATTGTTGCTTTTTTTTTCCCCATACAATAAATCTGAATTTGAGTCAGTTTGGAGTTTTATTTTCGGTTTGTTTGGAAGTGGAGATAAATTCGGCAGCTGTGAAACTATTCCCTATTGAGCGAAAGTATGCACTGCCATTTCTCTGTCTCCCTTTTAAAATTTAAAATTAAAAGACTAAAAGTATGGTAACATTTAATTCTATAAATGTTAAAGTTCATAGCTGTGAAAGTTTTCTTTTTCAATAATTCAATCTTAAGATTTTTATGTATTTTAACTTCGAAGATTCAGTATTGTACTATAGTAATTTTAAACGTTTTTTTTAAATTTCAATCTTCAAAGATTTTTATCTATGTTAAATTTCAAGATTCAGTATTGTGCTGTAGTAATTTTAATTATTAATAGTTTTGAAATTGAACCGAATCTCTTATTGTACCTTAGCTTGTAGTTGTTTCTTATCCCTCTTGGTAGACATCTAGACCAAACTCACGAAACCCGTATGGGTTTATGGTTGGAGAAAATAGAAGGCAGTTTCTGTAGTGATTGAGTACCCGTATGTAAGGTGAATTGGTTTCGAGTCGCTGACGATGGAGGATAGTGCCCTCCGGGTGAACGTTTGGGGAACTACTCCGCAGTTGCTATCGTTTTGGGAGAAAACCCGGAAAATTCTCAGCTACTAACAAGGCGAAATTCTGAATATCCCCCAAACGCCATTGAGCCTCCTCGTTTTTTGGAACAGTGTCTACAACAAAGCTGGCAGCGGAGAATATAATAGTAACAAAGTTTACAAGAGAAAAAATTAGATTATCAATAAAATACTACAGAAATTACTTACATGAAATTCAGACAAGGATTCTTTTTTACATAAATCTACTTTTATAATTTTTTATTTGATTTGATTTAAAATTATAATAAAACGGAGAGAGAGAGAGTGGTATAGAAGGTTTTGCATTGAAAAGCGAAACTATTTTTTTATTCTTTTTGTAAAATTGCTTACTATGCACTAAAATATTTCCAACAGACATTTTCTTTCATATCAAAATAACTCATAGTGAAAATCTCAAAATAAATCACATCTCTGGAATTCATTTTTAATGAGAATAAATAGGAAATATCTGAAACCTCAAACTCAGTTTTCATTAATCAAATACATTTTAGAGTTCCAGCAGATTTATATATTACAAAAAAAAAAAAACCGAAATACTATTTCGTGCAAAAATGCGAAATATAAGTATTCATATTTTGCAGCAAAAACGTTCAACTTTAGACAAAGCAAGAAAAGATTTCGCTCACGTTTTCTTTTCGCAGTTATTTCCCTGGAAGATCCGACATCTCGCAGATTTCAATACATATAAAGCGACAAAGTTATTCTTTCGAGGCCTCTACTGCGTAAGAAGAAAAATGAAAAAATTTTGCTTTTTTTCCCCATACAATAAATCTGAATTTGAGTCAGTTTGGAGTTTTATTTTCGGTTTGTTTGGAAGTGGAGATAAATTCCGGCAGCTGCGAAACTATTCGCATGGGAGAGAAAGTATGCAGGGCCATTTCTCTGTGACCCTTTTTAAAATTTAAAATGAAAGTGCAGTAACATTTAATTCTAGAAATGTTAAAGTTCATAACTATGAACAATTTTTTTATAAGTATTTCAATCTTCAATTAAATTTTCATATATATTAACTTTCAAGATTGAGTATTGTACCACAGTACTTTATTTATTAGCAGTTTTTGTAATTGAACTGAATTTTTCTTACTCACCCTTAGTTTGTTGTTGTTTCCTATCCCACTTGATAGATATCTAGACCAAATCGACGAACCCTGTGGACTCATGTTTGGAGGATGGGAGCAGTTTCTGGATTGTGATGGATGACCTATAGGTTTAATTTATTCTTTTCTTTAAATTTTCAACAGAGAACAAAAAAAATTTTTCGCAGTTCTTAAAAAAATTAATGTGCAACAAAAACTCAGACAATTTTCTTTGCTAACCATTCTTTTAAACCCGCAGTTAATTCAAAGCGGGTGTAAATGCAAAAGTAGTTGAGTGGCGTGTAAGTCAAACTGATTTTTACTTAGCATTTCTCGGTAAGTAATTGATAAAATCCTGTGTTCGTCGTATATTACTACACATAAAATCCATACAAATGTTCAATCAAAATGATATGATATCTTCCAATGCGTCTTTAATATTTTTATTGAAAAACTGATATGAATTCATCTAAAATATTTTGAGTTAAGAAATCGCAATAGCTTACGTTTTATTTTCTTTGCTCTAATGCAAACCTTCTTGGATAATATTCGAAATAAAAACGGAGAAAATCTTATCAAAAATTTTGAAATCAACTTGAAATAAGTATTGAATTTCTTTCTCGAATAAATGACTATCTGAAACCTTACAACGTGCAATTTCTTTATGCATTTCTAATCGTCGGAAAGTCTCAAATTGTGAAACCTTTATCAAATTAAAAAATAGTTGTGAATCAGTGTCTTTTCTCACTCCTCCATGAGCTCAGGTTCCAAAAGGGAGATAGGGGGAGTGTTATGATTACTAAACCAGACGAGAGACAATTTTTTCAAAAAGAAAAAACTACTTTGCGTTTGAAATCGTATGTTGCTTTATTGAAAAGGCTCGACGTTAAACCATGGGTGGGAGCCGAGTTGTTCCTGCTTCTTCGGAAGACATAAAAAGTTTGTTTCCATCTCGCTTATGATTATTCAGGAAATGATAAGCAAGTGTTGAACACAGATTTTTTTTTTCATATGAGGTGAATGAAATGTCGAAATCGTCTCATCTTTATAAAATTAAAGTTAAAAAAAATAATAAGCGCTTTTGTTTATTTGAACTCTTTGTAAAAATCTATTTTGCATCCCACACAAGTCTGAAATTTGGTTTTATTTCACTTATAAGATATTTTTATGGTGGATTCTTATTCTCATGGTGTTAAACACTAATAGTGGATTTTTATTCCATTTATTAGTTTTGGTTTTATTCCACTTGTCTATATATAATCAATGAGATCTTAGAACATAAATCACCATGATATAGTAACGATCAATAATTAGCAATCAGAGGCCGGTTAAAG
>BPLR01009675.1:0-24964 GCA_021605095.1 Caerostris extrusa | reverse complement strand
ATATTTTTAACCCTCAATTCCACGACTTACTGCAATTTAGTGTATGTACAGAATAGCTTGAATACTACTGTGTTAAAAGTAAGACCAATTTTCAATTTAAAAAAATCCGGGACTTAAGGAAATTCTATTTTTTTTTTTTTCAGGTTGTTGCCACTGCCCTTGACATCTGGTGTGAAATTTGATGTCAAAATATTCATTAGTGCTTGAATTACGCTTGGCTTTGTGAGACACTAAAACTGATTCCGGCGATTTTTTGAAATGTCTCAATTAATTGGGCAAAGAACTTGTATTAAAATTTGTTTGTGGAAACGTATAGAATGTTGCAGAAGGCATTCGGGGAGCATTCCTATATCGTAAAAAAATGTTTAAAAGTGGTATAAGCTGTTCAAAGAAGGCAGAGAACGCATTGAAGACATGCGAGAAGATTTCGCCCGCATTGACTGGTCGACCCTCAACCTCAACTAATGAAGCTCACGTCCAAAAGATTAAAGATTGGGTGCTTGCAAACCGTCGAATTATAATTCGAGAACTTACTGATGATGTTGGAATTTCAAAAGGATCGGTCCATTCCATTTTGGGCCTCAAACGCGTCAAATCTCGATTGGTACCGAAAACACTCAATGCATCAGCTCACACTCCATTGATTCTTCGTGACTTTTCGCCAAAAATGGCGCCCATAGCGTTCCACAAGCACTGTATTCCCAACGTGCGACGTCTAGCTATTCCTAAACTCAAAAGACTACTCCGGGGACACCGTTTTGAGTCGATTGAAGAGATTCAACGTGAATCACCGCGACCTACATGTATACAAAAATATGCCACATCTGTGGCAATAAACTGATAAAACGCGAGAAATGGGTGAAAAATATTAAAAGCACAATGAGAATTGTTTTTCATTATTTATTTATCTTAAAATGGGAAAAATAAAGACAGAAAATTAATATTTTCTTTATGTGTGTTTTTATTGACGGAAATGATTGATATTTTTTTAATTTCACTTTAGAATAACGTTAGAAAATACCATAAAAGTATCAAAAACGCATGTCTATTTCTTCATAGAAAGACGCAACGTAATTTAAATTGAATTCTATTGTCACAGTCTAAATTCAAAATAAATCATTAATCAATACCTGATATTAAAAAGGAAATTTATCGATAAACCCATTTAATTAAAAAGAAATTATTTTCAAATAATTTTCGACTCTATTATTGAACAGTAAAACGTCAACTGTTGAGCTTACTTTAGGAAGATCAATATATTTGCTTATAATTATTTCAAAAGAAAGGAGCACTAAAAAATTAATTTTGTCAAATCCCCAATACAGTATTTCTTAAAAAGTGATTGAAAGAAACTTTCTAATAACAATATTTCGAACAGCTGGTTGTCAAAGAACTATCGCCTTTATGCATCGATTCTCTTGAAGTTCTCCATCAAAGATGAAGACAATTGTTAAGAGTTATTCTATAAAAATACACATCTTTATGAAAAAAATATTACTTTTAAATTCTAAATATCTAATGGATTTTCGCCTCTAACTTTTATATCTGTAAGCAAAATATATCTTATTTATATCAATAATATTGAAAAATATGAAAAAGGGTCCACCCTATAAATTAATATTATTTTTATTTTACTGCGGTGCAATATTTCCTTTAATACCAGTTTCCAGACCAAGCACTGTTGAAATTGTAATCAGAATACTTTTTCATAGTGTAATTGTATTGATTTACTTTGTCATGCAAATTTCTGTACTGGTGCTTTCCAACCGTTCTCTGGTGGAACTTTCCATGTCATTTATGTACATCATATTAGCAGTACAACGTTGTGTTCTGATGCAAAAAATTAAGACGTTGAAGAAAATTTCTGAAACCCTCAGTAAATTTGAAATAAGCAAAGGAGTTAATTGGTTATGGATTAAAGTTCTCATTGCAAGTTTTCTTTTTATCTAATTTTTCTAGATACTTACAAATTATTGATCAAACAAGAATTTCTAAACATGTCTTTTTTTCTTTTCGGATATGAAATTAACGACGGACTTTATAACAATATAGCCTACATATTATTCGAAATAAATAATTTTATATTCTACTCATTGCCAACGATCACATTTGGATTTTTTTACGCAATTGTATGCATCCATATCAGCCACATTATCAAGCAAATCGCTGCAACACACAGAAAAAGAAGGAGACTAGCTTGGAAAAATTTCTGGTTGATTATTCCATCCTAAAAGCAGTTGTGCAGCAAATTGACAAAGACATTGGTTTACTTGTGTTCCTATCTATCCTTTTCAATTCATGTTTCATGTGTTTTTCAATATATGTTATCATCGATCCAAAAGCCCTCAAAGGAACGTTTCTAAAGTTTCAAATATATTGTAGTTTTCTCGGTAGCTTTCTTTTTACATTTTTACGATTGTTTCAGCCGCGATGGTAGAAGAAACATCGGTGGAAGTTGGTTCTCAAGCCCACACCCTGTCAGAAAGCAGAGGAAAATCTATTTTTGTTCAACAAAAATCACGAAGTTCCTTCAAAAAGGAATCATATTAACAGCATGGAGAATCGTTCCTATCAGAAGAAGATTTGTTTTTGGTATAATTGGAATCATATTAACTTACACGTTTATGTTTTATTCTTTGAGTCGATGAAAAACCAAATAGAAGGCATTGAAAATAATTTTTTCCCTAAAAATTCTTTATTTTCACTGAAAAAGAATTTAAATTTTTATTCATTTCTATCAAAAGTTTTTTTTACAGTATTTAGTAAAATATTGATTTACACAGTGCAAAGCTATTAATTTTTTACAGTTTAGAACTCAGTGAAAATTTTCCTTTGTTTAAAACCAATAAATGACAGTTCAGTAAAAATCCATCTTTATTACCCAAAGATTAATTATATTTATGAGAAAAAGATTGAAGTAGCATTAAGGAGATTATTTTTATCAAGAATTATTTTTTTTTCATCATTTACATGATGTTTTATAGAATTCAAAGTTACCAAATAAAATTCATACTTTATCAACCCAGTGAACATTTTTATTTGATGAAACCAAAAACCTGTGAAAATCAATTTTTATTCCACAAAGATTTATTATTGACGAAGATAGAAATTGCGAGAAAAATCTTGCTTCATATATTTATAAATAATTCTTTATTAGTATGGTGTAGGATCGCCTTTGGCATGTAATACAGCTTGGATTCGCCTAAGAACAAGTCACAAGTGCTAGTTCATACAAGTGCTGAATAGTGTTTAGAGGAATATTGTGCCATTTTTCATGGAGATATTGAGAAAATTCTGGGAGATATTCTGGTGGAAGATATCGATTCCGTATTGAACGCTCTAAAATAGACCATAACGGTTCAATAATATTGAGGTCAAGTGACTGTGTGAGCCAAGGTAGATGTTTAACTTCATCCTCATGTTCATCAAACCATGATTGGATAAGTCCTGCCACATGGATGAGTGCATTATCATCCTGGAAAATTCCATCTTCTGCAGGAAACAAAGTTTACATCATAGGATGGACCTGGTCATCTAAAATTTCTCTATATTTCTCCCCAGTGATCCTTTCTTTCAGGGTTACGATTGGTCCAACCATGGCACGACTGCCCATATCATGACATATCCACCTCCATGCTTGACAGTTGGAAAGAATTAAAAATTTTAAAACCTTCAACGTGAAAATCACCAGGTTATTTCACTTAATGCTCTTTGATTTATTATAAATAATATTTTTCATATTGTGAAGATATTATTAAAGAACATTTTAAACCTGAATAAATCTCACAAAAATATTTTTGCAATTTGTTTGCATAACACTTATTTTTGATAGTAATTTAGTAATATTTTTGCGGAAAGGATTTGCTGCATTCAATAAAATTATTTTGCTTAGAAAATGTGTCTTTATATGTCTAGTGTTTATTTACATAATTAGAATATATTTATAGATAAATATCAGGCCAACATATATTATTAGTAATTCTCTAATTAATTTTAAATATACATTTAGGAAAATTTACATTCTTAATAGTTCCTAAAGCTCAGTTTAGGTCATTCTACCTTTTTTTTCAATATAAAATGTTATAAAAAACACCGGTAAGATAAGTATAAAATACAGATTTGTGCTACCAAAAAAAAATGTCTCATGGAATGAACCTAATCATCATTCCAAAATAAATGCAAATCCAAGATTATCAGCTGAAATTTACAGTAAAATTACAAGAATGTTGCAGAATTTGTGCTAGACAAAATCCATTTCGAAAAATAATTCGATCAGCCTAATATCATGGTCGAATGTCAAGAGAGAAATTCTTCATTTGTGTAAAGAATCGTGGACTTTGGTTTTCCTTTGACAGGAACATGAATAAAGGTTTTTTACAATAAATTCTTTTTTCCTGTTCCTGGCACTAGCAAATATAGTAAATTTTGAGGTCGAGGTTGTCTCAAAATGTATTAGAGGGTTCGGAGAAATTTTAAATAAGATTTCAAGATGATAACTTACTCCATTCACACGGTAATGGAGGAGTTGTATGGAGGTTATAATAATTCCTTGGAATAAGTACGTCCTGATTTATTGATAGCAACATGGATTACTATATAACTATATTGATACCATAAACCAAACAGGAAAATTATCGGCTGATATTGATAGAATGCCTTCAAGTTCTGTCAAGATAATGGTCTTAAGCACATCTTCTTGAATGCTGGCTTTATGATTCCGTAGTAATTGTAAATAAGTTTTTAAAATACTTTCATAGTGATCAGATTTGAAAACATTAGAATTTATTCAACTGCAACTTTGAGAAAATTTACCCAAAGTTATAAATGCATGAAAATTTGAGCAAAATAGGGCCTGAATTTAATGAAAATTAATTTTAATCTATTTAATACAATTTTAAACAGAAAAGTTTCCTGAATGCTCGTGGATATTCAATAAAGCTCTAATAATTGTTTAACAAGCAGCAGAAAATTTTCATCGAATAGAATTGTTTTTATTTGAAAACTTTAGGAAGTAATTTTAAAATTATTTAATCAAATTTATTTAATTTATTTAAATTATTAAAAAATATATTATTGAATTTAAATCAAATTTATTCTCCAGCAAGCTGTATAAAAACATAACCAAATGCTTTTAAATTTAATAAAAAATTCATTTGAATCTTTACCAAAACACGGATATCCAACACTATTCAACAAGCTTTCGAAAGAAATTTGTTCACTATAATTAAATAAAAATATAAATAAAATATATAACGTGCTCTTGCATAAATATAACTTATTAGGTTTCTATTGTAAATTTTGGTTATTACCATATGAAAACAAATTTCATCTCTCGGTTTTTTTTTTTTATTTTTTTTTTTATTTTTCTCATTAATTTCTATATAATTACCATCTGAATCGTTTTAATATTTTAAATACTTTTTGTGCATATAGTTAGCAATATGAAGGTGCAAATAGACGATTTTTGAAAAATATTTTTTAATGAAATTTTAAAATGAAAATGTACGGTTTTCAGTTATTTAAAATTAATCAAAATTTTTTTTTCTTAAGAAATGGCTACACAATAAATTAAAATAACAAATTCAAAAGAAAAAAACATATTGTTACAAATTGCAAGTTTTACGAAATACTGACAATTCAAAAGACAGACGAATCTATCACTTTAAATATATATATATATATATATATAATAATATGGTAGTATAAACAAGCAAGTTAGAAGCTCGTATTGAAGAAATAAAAAAAAATTTTAAAAAATAATACGAAACCATAAAAGAATCCAAGGAAAAATGTAAAAACATTAATAAAATTAAAATACGTATATGAATAAAAAATTGAAAAAATAAATTTGAAGGAAAAAAAAATAACGGGAATTATAAACAATATTGCATAAATATATTATTCTATTATTCAGAATATAATGCATATTTATGTTTATTTTGCAACATAAATTTTATATACTATTTTTTACAGATAATGTATATTACATAAAAATACATTTCATAAAATATTATATTACTTCGAACACAATCAAAAATTTGCCATTCATTCCATTGCATATCTAATTTGCGCATGCGTAAAATATAATAAATTTTTCTGATTTTAAAATAAAAGAAGTTAACATATGTATATATAATAATAAATATATGTTTATACGCGTTTATTATAAATATAATTATACTATAATTTATTATAAGCACATATCGTTAATAAATCTACCTATACATACTATATTACTTAGAATTATAAAAAACAAGAACAAAAATTTGTCATTAAAATCGCTTCGTATTTAATTTGGACATGGTTAAACATTACATTTTTTCTGACTTTAAAATAAAAGAGATTATTTATTAATTACATTTTTTGTATTTTTAGCACAACTCATCATTTGATTTGCTTTATTTGCAAATAATTATTTCACTTGTAACACAGGATTGTATTTTGAGACTATAACAAATGCAATGGTTTTACCAAATTTAAATCAAACGATAAAATAATAGTATTCTAAAATTCATGAAAATGTAATATTTAAAACAACTAAAATGCATCGGTAGGTTAAATCAGTCTTCGAAAAGTATCTATTCTAAATGATTGTTGGAAATGCTTTCCAAAAAAAAATTCATCATAAAAGAAATATTTATTGTTTTCTGTATAGTTATAGTAAATTCATATATGCTTTTAATATACATAACACAATGAGAAAGACACACCAAAACTTCTATTTAATCATTAATATGTAGCTTTCATTTTGTTTGTATGTAAAACAAGTAATATAAAAAAAAATTTTAAAGTCAATTCCTACTTTTCTTTCACTCTATTGCAGAAAGTCCTTAATAAAATCATTTTTTAAGTTTATGTGGCGCCATCTATTGGTACATATACGCAACTTAAATCTAAGAAAACCTAAAATTAATGAATTAAATTTAATTGCTGAATTAATATTTGAAAAACTATATTAACATCAAGTGTTATCCACTACAAGTTTAAAAAATGCATTTGAACTTGAGTGGATGAATAAAAAGTATTTTATGAACGATTGAAAATGTGAACAAGATATATATATAGGGAGAGTGTGAGATAATAGAAGGAATTGAAAAAAGGCATTCTAATAACTATTTAAAAAAGGAATATGTAAATTATTTTAAAATGATACTAAAACGATGTTTCCAAACATTGAAACTTTTGTTTATAAATAAACATTTAACGTGTTTTTTAATTAAAATTTTTAATGTATTGATATAAAAGTTCATTAAGACTCTTTTTTACAGAAAATTAGCAATTTGTGAATAAATAAAGGACGAGAACAATACGCATGTCTTAATATTATCGTTGAATGGATATTTTGAATTTTCCAAAATCAAATTTGATAAAACAATCACTTTTTATGCATGTCTTGACTTATTTTATTTTATTTAACACACATCAAACGAATTATGTTTATTCCTAAGTCAAGTAAATTGTAGTCTCAGTGCTTTCAAAGTTTAAAAGGATAAAATTAGCAAAGTATCTTACGCATTTTTTTTTTTTTCTAAACTCAATACGCACCACAGCGTAAGACGAAGTAGCAATAGTGTTCGATGTTGAACTTTTACTTCAATGACAACATCGATGCAAACGAAGTTCCAATTATGTTGTCCCTGTGTGAAATAAAGTCTATAATCTTAATGCTGAGTAACGATTTTATGTAACTGCATAAAATCAAAAAAAATGCATTTAAAATACAAGAATTTACTTAACGAGCGAATAAAATAATTTTTTATGGAAAATAAATTCAAACAGACACATAAAAATTTAAGAAAAAAATTAATATTTAAAAACTAAAAGACAATTGATACAATTCGAGCCATATTACCTGAAATTTGCATGTAGAAAATAAAATAAAGGAAAGGAAATGAAAAACAGATCCACCTGTAAATTTGAGCTGGGAACATAATTTATAATTTAAATCAATTTAATAAAAATAAATAAATAAATCCAAAAAGCTATTGGTAGCCAGCATTTGTATAACACGTAAGCACAACATATCAAGAGAAGCAAATTCATTTTTGAAATAAAAAAATTAAAACTTAAAACAAAACTCATCAGTTAATGAAAATCATCAAAAATTAGAACCACACAATGTAGAGAATCTTTACAGAAATGTTTCTAGAAGTTTTCAGCAAGCATTCCTTAGCATTTTTCATAATGCTTTCTTCCATTTCGGGACTACCACTTCGACCTCTGCCCATTGTAGCACCTGTTTCTCTAAATTACTTCATTCAATTTCGAATCCTCCTATTGATTTGATTTAATTTTTCTAAACTTAATACGTATGAAGATAACGCTCGTCATCGCGTGTTCAATGATGAACTTCTTTTTTCAATGACAGCATCGATACAACGGAAGTTCCAATTATGTCGTCTCTATATAAAATATATTTTTTTCTTTCTAATACAGCTGGCAAACACTTAGACAGCTTGGTCTTGGATGCCTTAAGGCAAGCGCTGCACAGACGTACTCACTTTGCATTACCCAGGGGGCGCGTGCAACTAGAAGATAAGCCACGGACGCGGAGTAACAATGCGCCCGCAAAACTCTACGATCCTATTAGGACCGGGACCTACGGTTTAAAGTGGATTCCGAACCACTACAAACACCCATGGCAACGCTGGGACTCGGACTCGAACACGAAACCTGTGGTACCGAGCGCCAGAGCGCTAGCCACTCGGCCATTCAGGCCCTTAAAAATTAAATTAGTTGACATACGAGAAATTTTTTTTTTTCTTCTAATGCAGCTGGCAAATATACCATGATCTCCGCCATAAGGGCTGCACCAATTTAAATATCTCTTCAAAAATAACAAATGGAAAAAAAAAATTCACCAATTTTTTTCACTTACTCACTTTGCATTAACCCAGGGGACGCGTGTAACTTGAAGGTAAGCCACGGGCGCGGAGTAACAATGCCCCCCGCAACGCTCTACGATACTATTAGGACCGGGACCTACAGCTTAAAGTGGATTCCGAACCACTACAAACATCCATGGCACCGCCGGGATTTGAACCCGATACCTATGGCACCGAACGCCAGAGCTCTAGCCATTCGGCTAGCGCCTGGCGTGGATGGATGCAAACTGGGTTTGGATTAGCTAGTTGTGCAGAGAAACAGCAACTAACAAAACAAAGATTATTGTTATTAAGAAAATAAAAGTAATAAACCGAAACTCAAACCTTAAATCTGTTTAAATTATTTAACCCTAAGACAATTTGTTCAGATGGGAAATTTAAAATAAGAGTAATTATAACAAATATATAATAATAATTTATATAAGATAGCATATAAGAGAACTAGATTATAATCTTCCTTTTGAAGCTTTGTCAAAAAAAAAAAAAAAAAAAAAAAAAAAAACCAATGAAAAAGCAAATTGAATTAAATGGTCGTTATCAATGAACTTATATTTTTTGTCTTGAAAAGAATGACAAAAAGAAATTAAAAGATCACTCGATTTATTTTACAGTCATTATAAATTGTAATTTTGTTAAGCATGTAAAGCATGACAATTATTTCTAATTTAATGTTTACACTAAATTTAATTCTAAAATTTATGTACAAAAAATGGGACATTAAACAAACATACCTTTTTAAAAATAAAATGTGACTTGAATGACGTAGGTTGAACGAAATGTGACGTAGGGTGAACATCTTAACTAATTATTTTTACGGTAAGGCATGTTATTATTGAATTAGTTTGTAAGGCTTGGAAAAAGTAAATCTGCAATTTGTTCTTCTTTACCATGAGCATTAATTTCGTCGGATGGATAAGGACATGCAATAAAACATGGAATACGATATAATCAAATGTATTTTTGAATGATCTAATCATAAATACAATCAAAATTATATAAAATAAGGAAAATATTTCTCATTAAGTAAAAATTCTAATTTTAATAATTTAAATTTTTTTTTCATGTCTTACGTAATGTGAAAAAGAATAATTTTACCTTCATTAAAATTCACTGAGCAATGTAATTTTTTATTTGTATATGTTTTAAAAGTACAAGGTTTCTCTGTTCTTTTCAAACTGCAACATTATTTATCACGAATTTCTATTTTGAGTTCTACTTATTTTCCGTAGTAAAAAATTCCTCAAGCGTAAATTTAATTTTGACAAAACGTGTTCAAATTGCTTAAAAATACTTTCTTAGATTCTTCTACTTCATTAAATTAACCTAAAAACAGAAAAAATTAAATATTCCTTATGATTTTGAAGAATTCGTTTTTATTTTGATATGAACGAATGATAAAGAATCAGTTGAATGAATCTATATTTAAGAATGATTTAATGTTCGAAAAAATAAATTTCAACAAGTTCGTAAATTTTAATTAAAATTTTGTGATTAGTGTAAAACACTTAAAAAAGAAGAAGACTTATAAAAAAGGGTCCCAATTGAAAAAATATAGGAACATTTTATGGAATTTTATTGGAATATTTTGAAAAATTTTATGAAATTTTATTTTTAAAATCTTTGTGGAATTCGAGAATAAATGCTTCTCATTGCACTAGAAAAATATAAGCTGTGTTCCAGAACTTTATAGATAAATTTTTCAATACAATTTACAATAAAATTATAGAAGAAGCAGAAATTGCGTCCAAACATTTTTATCTATTAAAATTACAACCCTGAATTATTTCGTATTACAATATATTTTTATGTGATTACATTTTCAATAATGAAAATTAAATAAACACAAAAAATTTTAATTAACTATTCTAATTTCAATAGTTTTAGATTCTTTTTTTTTTTTTACTATCTTGCATAAAGTAATCATCAAGAAAAAAATTATACTTTCATTAAAATTCGAGGTTTGACGATTTTATTCTTGTTTGTTTCTATCTTTATTCTCTTCACTTTATAATTAAAACAATAGCTGTCACTGCTTCCATCATCGAATTGTATTTTTTTATTACAATTCCTTAACGACCTAAAATTTGCTTCAATTGGCGAAAAATATATACATTTTTATGTTTTATCGAGATTCCAAAATGGAAATTTTTTGTTGCACGTAATCAACGTAGGTTATACGTACAACGCACGTGTACATTTTTACGTTTTATATTTAAAAATAAAAAGCAAACTATTATTTTCGAAGCAAATAAAAATCACATTTTTAAAGGAACGATGAAAAATGCTTCCCTTAAAAAAATACTTGCATTCATTCTGTTGAATACTTGAAAAATCATGCTATTACAAAATAAATTTTTAGAATACAATTAATACATACGTTGCCTCTCAATGGAATCTCAATTCTTTCGGAAATATTTACCAAGCAATTGATAAATAAAAACAAAATGAAATTTAATATATAGACATTAAAAAGAAAATTAAAAATTGTAATTGGTTTGCAGACAACTTTTTGAGAGAATTTCTTTCTAAAGTTATTTTTGTAATCGTTTGGCAAGAATTAAAATTCGTTTTCAAAATTCATTTTCACTCAATTTTCCCAAATAAATATAAATGATTAATTCAATTTACAGTGTCGTTATTGATATCGTCTGCTAAAATAAAAGGTCAGAATTCTTCATTTAGATAGCTGTAGATGAAGAAACTCAACTACATGTACTGATCATGTTCAAATTAATTTCTTAATAATTACTTGATAAAAACAAACATTGTAACTGAATTATAAATATCGAATTTAATAATATTCTATCATTAATCAGTTTAATATTATTACTTATTAACTAGGTAAACCATATTGTACAATTAGAATTTATTACATAAAGGTGTTATATTCTGCCAAATGTTGATGGGACTATCAGTTCTAATTTTCCCGTTTACTGTTTGTTTTTGGCTAGCTTATTAATGGTATTGTGAATTTTCAGATTCTATTACCAAATCCATATTACGTTTCTTTAAGAAAACTTTAATTGTTTATCAAATGAGGAATCAGTTGAAAATCTATCATTTGAAATAAAAGGTTTACACAATTCAGAATCAGAAAAATTTTTTAATCATGCACAATTACATACATCTGAAAAGAACAATTATGATCATAGGAGTCATTATTACTGAATAACAAGTAATATAAAAAAAAAAAATTAAAGTCAATTCCTACTTTTTTTCACTATATTGCAGTAAGTCCTTTATAAATAATTTTCATTGATTTTTTAAGTTTATCTGGCGCCATCTATCGGTAGATATATGCAACTTAAATCTAAAAAAAAATAAAATTAATGAATTAAATTTAATTAATGAATTGATATTTGAAAAAAAATGTATTAACATCCAGTGTCATCCACTACAAGTTTAAAAAAATATGTATTTGAACTTGAATGGAGGAATAAAAAGTATTTTATGAACGATTGAAAATTTGAACAAAATATATATAGGGAGAGTATGAGCTAATAGAAGGAATTGAAAAAGAAATGATTTAAGCCTCCAACTCATCATTAAATACGGAAACACGGCTACTAGCACATCATCATCATCATTAGTGGCGCAACAGCCCCATGGCGGGCAAAATTTTAGTCCACACAAGTTAAGTTAAAATCTAGTCCACACAAGATATCTACCAATCTCTCTTTTTTTCTATGATATTAGAAAAATAAATGTGTTGCAATCAATCATTGTCACTGAAATAAATTAATTTTAAAACCCCATGGATTTAAAACAACAACTGATTGTTCTATAGGTTCCAATTTTAAATAACATTCAAATTCATTCAATTATTTTTTTAATAAGTAATGGTCTCTAGACATGAAGTGGAGTCAAAACTAATGCAAATTCTGAAAAACACAATCTTGGTAATGTAGGTTGCTGAACGAAATTTTAATTATAGATTCACTCTACCGAATAAACTATCTATCTGGCATTTCTAAAAGTATCTCAGAAATAGAGGTAATGTAACATTGCTCACTATTCAAATCAGAGGACTATCCTTTTTATTTACACACATATACTACTGTGCCCAAAAAGTAAGACCAATTTTTATTTTTTTTCAAAAGCTCTTTATTTATTCTTCCAAATTTATTTCTCGTCGCCTTCAAATTAATCCCCTTCTGACCCAATGCACTTATGCCAACTTTTTTTTTTACAATCCTCAATGCATGCTAAAAGTCATCGGCTTCAAAGCGGGCGGCGATTCACGTTGAATCTTTCAATCGACTCAAAAAAGAAGTCCCCGGAGTAGTCTTTTTTGAGTTTAGGGAATAGCCAAAGTCGTACGGTGTGAATACGGTGGTTGTGCAACAATATGGGTTTTTTCATTTTTTGGCGAAAAAGTCTCGAAGAATCAATGCAGTGTGAGCTGGCGCATTATCATGATGCAAGAGTTGTCTTTTTTGCGAATAGCTTCACGCAAACACGCATAACACTCAAATAATATTCCTTGTTGACAGTTTGGCCCAGCGGAAGGAATTCATAATGCACCACACCATGGTAATCGAAGAAAACAATCAACATGACCTTCATTTTTGAACGACTTTGGCGTGCTCTTTTTTGGTCTTGCTTCACCTTCGTCTCGATATTCGGTCGACTGATTGGTTGTTTCCGGGTAGTTTGCATAACTCAAGTCTCTTCTCCAGTTATGCTGCATTTCAACTTGTCCTGATAGTCAGAAAGCAATGTTTTACACCCTTCAACGAGACGACGTTTTTCCAAAAATTCAGTGTTTTCGGTACCATCGAGATTTGACGCGTTTGAGGCCCAAAACATCTTTTAAAATGAAATTGACCGATCTTTTTGAAATTCCAACATCATCAGCAAGGACTCTAATAGTAAATAGACGGTTTGCAAGCAGCAAATCTTTAATTTTTGGACTTGAGCCTCTCGTCGGTTGAGGTTGATGGTCGACCAGAGGGCTCTTCGTATTCAACGCGTTCTCTGCTTTCTTTGAACTGTTTATACCACTTGTAAACATTTCTTTCCGATATAGTTTCTGGTATCACTTTTAGCATCTCACAAAAGCCAAGCATAACTCCAACACTAATGAATATTTTGATGTGAAATTTCACACATATGTCAACAGCCAACAGCCTAAAAATGACAAAAAATTGAAATCCCATATGGCCGGGAAATTTAAATTGAAAATTGGTTTTACTTTTTGGGAATAGTAGTAGAAGCCCATACTGCTGTTCTTAATAATTTAAAAATAAAATATGACATGCCACAACTATCTGTAAAAAGTAAATCAATTATCAGAAAAATTATGCTTCATATCTCTAAGAAATCTATTGAACTATTATTTTATTTATTTATTTATTTTGTTGTTGTTATTTTGTCATTATATGGTTGCACTACAACCTGTCCGCAGAATCAACAACTACAGTGTAAAGCAAGTTTATCCGTAAGCAATCCATTTTCTGAGAGGAGAAACAGCAGCTCTTCTTCTCTCATCAAGTAATAATATACTATAGGCCTTTTTCTAGTCAGAAACAGCTGTTTTCTGTGACGATAATAAGTTCTTGCTTATGATGCTCGATCTCGAATTTCTTCGTCAGTTTTATACATATTAGTAATTTGATAGAGAAAAAATTCAGACATCAATATATAGAAGGATAATGTGTTAAAAATATCAGCATTTCGCATTGAAGTCTACTGAAGGCTAGAGTAAGCTTCAAATGAGTCTACTGACTCTTTCTATTTTACTTAATCATCAAAAATTGAAGATCAGTTTGATCTTCAAAATGTTTCTGGTATTTTTTATTACCAATAAACTTAAAGATAATAACTCGTTTACAGTCAGCAATGTGAGGTCCAAGGTAGATTTATCTCCCACTGGTGCATCCTGGACAACGTTCTAAAAAATGGCTAAATGGTCTACAATTTTCGGGATGAGCTCTCGCGGCTATCCTAACCATTGTCCAATGGATACTTTTTGCAATAGAATGTTGGTGGAGTGTCTCAATTAAAAAAAATCTAATTAACACATGAAGTCTTTCAGTGTCGGAATTACTTGTGAAGGTTGGCTTCAGAGAACAGGCATGCTGTATTTCAGCCTGGTACAGTACCTGGCCATTGTGGTTTTTTGATAACGAACAGGCTGATTTCCTTGCAAGAAAGGCATCGAGATTTGCTCCAATCAAGATGCTCAACATTAATATAATGTTCAAATAATGTTCAAATATTTATCAAACAAACTATGACTAGAAATTATAAATTAGAGTTACTTGACCGAATACAGATAAAGCGATTGAAAGTTTAGGATCTTCTCACAGTTCCACAAGGCCCACATCGTGTCGCTGTTGCTCAGTTCCGTATTTTAATCGAGTTCATCTCCATCGTTGCTTGGTACTTCATGGTGAATCCGAGACGGCGAGATACTGGGAAGCTAGAGAACTTTAAGCAATGACTTCGGTCAACTTAATTGAACTCTTTTTATGTACATTTTATTTTTCTTATTTATTCTGTATTTTTCCCCTTTTGTCCATAGGAAAAAAATATTCAACAATGTATTCTATTTCGACTTATTAAAAATTCTACCTCGATTCTATTTCGTAAGGAATAATGATAAAAATTGTTTGACAAGCAACCTTTTGATTTTTACTTCAAAGTGACGTCTACAATTAGTGTTTAAGAAAAATATTTAAAAAATTGGAAATATTAAATCGAGACAAAAGTAGCTGATATATTCCAGCTTCACTTCGTTCCTCAGTTGTTCTCTGTAATTGTATGAACAAGATTCCAAAGGTCAAGATGCATCCGAAAGTATTAGGCAACAGTTTTCTATCCACTTTCCACATGTCCCAAGCTGTGATGTAAACAGGGATTTAACTTGCTCAAAGCTTTTAGGGTCATCAAACGTTGAAATGCTGAAGGGTCCAGTTTCAAAAATTCATGTCTTATGATTTCCTTATTGTAGATATTTTGAAATAGGAGTGAAGCTCTGCTCATAGCATCTGGTACGGCAGACAGAGATGTAATCAGTCGTGTCATTAATGTGACACTATAAATAAGCACCAGTACATTCTACCTGATGAGTCAGACTCGGCTTGGTGAGCCCCAGGACAAGTCCTAAGCCGGAATTCGTCACTGCAAAAAACGAGCACAACATAAGAAAGATTGAAAGTTTAATGGTGTCATTGAAAAGAATGCAGCATTTCACAATAAGATGGTACGTTTTTTTTTTTTACATGATGATAAAAGGAGGAGAAAAGAAGTTTAATTTCAAGAATTTCAGTTTGATCTTGAATCGCGTTTGACAGTTTCTTACTGAAACCAATGTAAAGGATGCTTAAAAACGTTAGCATCAGGAACTTGTGAGAAAAATAAACGCTTATACCCAAGAACATCAAAAATGATTCTTAAGATGGGGTGGCTATCTAATGGATATCCAAGCAACCAGAACAAGCTGTCTTGATAGATTCTTCGTAAAGCGAAACGAAAAGAAATGCGATGGGAAATATTACAGGATAAATAACAGTTCCAAACATAATTGTGTCAACCAGATAATCTTTTTTGTAACCGCAAGATTTAAAACACATTACATATTCTAAAAGGTGCATCAAAAATTAAAAATTTCGGTTTATTAACTTGGAACTGATGCCACAGTACGATGGGGGAAATAGATACATCAGATCATTTATGATATGTTTTGTTAATTCAGTTTCGAAATACATACTAAAACAGGATGCACTGTATGCGAAAGATAAATAAAGAAGTATAGCTGGGATACTGAAAGAGTTTCTTATGCAAGTTAAAAAATCCTACTTTTTCAGAAACAGTTTTGGATAGAAGTTATTCCAAATATCTTCAGGACGTAAAAAAACCACCTATTACGCAGCAATTTAGATGATTTTAAGCCAAGAGACATGATTTGGTGTTTTTATTTTTAGATTTTTTCTGTTTCATCGATAGTAATTTTTAAATAATCCTCTAAAATTTTAATAAGAATTATTTAGGGAAACCTTTCAACAGAGAGCTCCCTGAAAACAATAATTTATAGCTTTCTGAAATAAATTCCTTTGAAAATAATAATATAATTGGCTTTCTGAAATAATTTGCCAAAGTTCTCTATTTGTTGATTTTGATATTAACAAATAGGAAATTTGGCTTCTAATAATAGTTTCTTTGATCGATACTTCTCTCATATTCTGCAGAATTGATTTTTATTCAGTTCATTGTCAATAGGATCAATTTCAATTAATCAGGCCATCTACTATTGAAAACGATTTCAACAACAACTCTTTTTAAAAATCAATACATCGCAACAAAGACTTTTCATTTATTCCAGCCAAAAATTGGTTTCAAGTTGACTTTTGAAAGAATGCTTTACTTGTTCTCTGGAAATTTTATGATAGAATTTTAATAGAATTATTTTAATAATAGAATTTATTTTAATAGAATTTTCTACAGTTTTCTATGAAATGCTAATGATTCTATTACGTTCACTCGAAAAGTTTTATTTTTTATAGAATTTTCTACAGTTTTTAAGAAAGCAAATGATTCTATTGATTCGTCTCGAAAGTTTTATTTTTAATAGGATTTTCTACATTCTAAGAAAAGAAAACAAGTGATTCTATTATGTCCTCTGGAAAGTTTTATTTTTTAATAGAATTTCCTAGTTTTCTAGAAAAAAAATGATTCTATTACGTTTACTCGGAAGTTTTATTTTTAATAGAATTTTCTACAGTTTTTAAGAAAGCAAATGATTCTAATTACGTCCTCTCGAAAGTTTTTATTTTTAATAGAATTTTCTACAGTTTTCTAAGAAAAGCAGGTGATTCTATTGATTCCTCTTTAAAGTTTTATTTTTAATAGAATTTTCTACAGTTTTCTAAGAAAAGCAAGTGATTCTATTACGTACTCTGGAAATTTTATTTTTAATAAATTTCCTAGTTTTCTAGAAAAAAATGATTCTAATTACGTTTACTCGGATGTTTTATTTTTAATAGAATTTTCTACAGTTTTCTAAGAAAAGCAAATGATTCTATTGATTTCTCTCGAAAAGTTTTTATTTTTAATATAATTTTCTACATTCTAAGAAAAGCAAGTGATTCTATTATGTCCTTTGGAAAGTTTTATTTTTTAATAGAATTTCCTAGTTTTCTAGAAAAAAAAAATTCTATTACGTTTACTCGGAAGTTTTATTTTTTAATAGAATTTTCTACAGTTTTTTTAAAGAAGCTAAAAATTCTAATTACGTCCTCTCGAAGTTTTATTTTTAATAGAATTTTCTACAGTTTTCTAAGAAAACTGATTCTATGGATTCCTCTCGAAAGTTTTATTTTTAATATAATTTTCTACATTCTAAGAAAAGCAAGTGATTCTATTATGTCCTCTGGAAAGTTTTATTTTTAATAGAATTTCAGTTTTCTAAAAAAAATGATTCTATTACGTTTGCTCGGATGTTTTATTTTTAATAGAATTTTCTACAGTTTTCTAAGAAAAGCAAATGATTCTATTGATTCCTCTCGAAAAGTTTTATTTTTAATAGGATTTTCTATACATTCTAAAAAAAGCAAAAGATTCTATTATGTCCTCTGGAAAGTTTTATTTTTTAATAGAATTTCCTAGTTTTCTAGAAAAAAATGATTCTATTACGTTTACTCGGAAGTTTTATTTTTAATATAATTTTCTACAGTTTTTTAAGAAAGCAAATGATTCTAATTACGTCCTCTCAAGAAAGTTTTATTTTTAATAGAATTTTCGTACTTTTTTAAATGGAATTTTACAGCAAATGATTCTAATTACGTCTCTCGAAAGTTTTATTTTTAATAGAATTTTCTACAGTTTTCTAAGAAAAGCAAATGATTCTATTGATTCCTCTCAAAGTTTTATTTTTTAATAGAATTTTCTACATTCTAAGAAAAGCAAGTGATTCTATTTATGTCCTCTGGAAAGTTTTTTTATTTTTAATAGAATTTCCTAGTTTTCTAGAAAAAAATTATTCTATTACGTTCACTCGAAAAGTTTTATTTTTAATAGTATTTTCTGCAGTTTTCTAAGAAAAGCAGCAAATGATTCTATTACGTACACTCGACTGAAAGTTTTATTTTTAATGGAATTTTCTACAGTTTTTTTTAAGAAACCAAATGATTCTAATTACGTCCTCTCGGAAGTTTTATTTTTAATAGAATTTTCTACAGTTTTCTAAGAAAAGCAAAAATGATTCTATTGATTCCTCACGAAGTTTATTTTTAATATAATTTTATACATTCTAAGAAAAGCAAAGTGATTCTATTATGTCCTCTGGAAGTTTTATTTGTAATAGAATTTCTAGTTTCTAGAAAAACAAATGATTTTATTACGTCTCACCTGGAAGTTTATTTTTAATAGAAATTTTCTACAGTTTTCTAAGAAAAGCAAATGATTCTATTGATTCCTCTCCGAAAGTTTTATTTTTAATAGAATTTTCTACATTCTAAGAAAAGCAAGTGATTCTATTATGTCCTCTTACGGGAAAGTTTTATTTTTAATAGAATTTCCTAGTTTTCTAGAAAAAAAATGATTCTTATTACGTTTACTCGGATAGTTTTATTTTTTAATAGAAATGATTTTTACAAAAATTTTTTTTTAATAGAATTTTCACAGTTTTTTTTAAAAAACAAATGATTCTAATTACGTCCTCTCGAAAGTTTTTATTTTTAATCAAGTGATTCTATTATGTCCTCTGAAAGTTTTATTTTTCTCAATTTTCTACAGTTTTCTAAGAAAAGCAAATGATTCTATTACGATTCCTCTCGAAGAGTTTTATTTTTAATAGAATTTTCTACATGCATTCTAAGAAAAGCAAGTGATTCTATTATGTCCTCTGGAAGTTTTATTTTTAATAGAATATTTCAGTTTTACAGTTTTCTAAGAAAAGAAGGTTTTCTAAGAGCAAATGATTCTATTGATTCTCGAAAGTTTTATTTCACATTTAAGAAAAGCAAGTTTTATTTTCCTTGAAATTTTCTACAGTTTTCTAAGAAAAACAAATAATTCATTACGTATCTCAAAGTTTTATTTTTAATGGAATTTTCTACAGTTTTCTAAGAAAGTAAATGATTCTAATTTCCAAATGTACTACTCCTCGAAAGTTTTATTTTTAATGGAATTTTCTACAGTTTTCTAAGAAAAGCGAAATGAATGATTCAATTACGTCATCTAAGAAAATTTTATCTTTTTTATGGAATTTTCTACAGTTTTCTAAGAAAGCAAATAATTCTTAATTTTCTAAGAAAAGCGTCATCTCTTCTTTAAAGTTTTATTTTAATGGAATTTTCTACAGTTTTCTAAGAAAAGCAAATAATTCAATTACGTCATCTGGAAAGTTTTATTTTTAATGGAATTTTCTACAGTTTTCTAAGAAAAGCAAATAATTCAATTACGTCGTCATCTGGAAAAAACCAAATGATTTTATTTTTTATTTTTAATGGAATTTTCTACAGTTTTCTAAGAAAAGCAAATGATTTATTACGTACTCTCAAAATAATTCTATTAAGAAAGCGTCTTCTTCCTCGAAAGTTTTATTTTTAATGGAATTTTCTACAGTTTTCTAAGAAAATCAAATAATTCAATTACGTCATCTGGAAAGTTTTATTTTTAATGGAATTTTTCTACAGTTTTCTAAGAAAAGCAAATAATTCAATTACGTCATCTGGAAAGTTTTATTTTTAATAGAATTTTCTGCAGTTTTCTAAGACCAAATGTTTCCCTCATGAAAGTTTTATTTTTAATAGAATATTCTCTCAAGAGTTTTATTTTTAATAGAATTTTTGCAGCTTTTTTAAGAAAGCAAATGATTCTATTACGTACTCTCGAAATTTTATTTTTAATAGAATTTTCTACAGTTTTCTAAGAAAAGCAAATGATTCTATTGATTCCCTCTCGAAAGTTTTATTTTTAATAGGATTTTCTACATTCTAAGAAAAGCAAGTGATTCTATTATGTCCTCTGGAAAGTTTTATTTTTAATAGAATTTCCTAGTTTTCTAGGAAAAAAAATGATTCTATTACGTCATCTAGAAAGTTTTATTTTTAATAGAATTTTCTACAGTTTTCTAAGAAAAGCAAATGATTCGTATTCGAAAGTTTTATTCTCTTTTTTTTGAAACCAATGATTTCAAGTTTTATTTTTAATAGAATTTTCTACAGTTTTCTAAGAAAAGCAAGTTCTATTGATTCCTATTAATTCTATTATGTTCCCTGGAAAGTTTTATTTTTAATGTTTTCTTGGAAAAACAAATTTCCTGCAGTTTTATTTTTAATAGAAATTTCTACAGTTTTCTAATGATTCAGATTCTTATTACGTACATTCTTTAAAGTTTTATTTTTTAAAAGAATTTTCTATAGTTTTCTAAGAAAAGCAAGTGATCTGATTTTATTTTTATGTTTTCACAGTTTTCTAAGAAAAGCAAAACAATCAATTACGTCATCTGAAAGTTTTATTTTTAATAGAATTTTCTGCAGTTTTCTAAGAAAACCAAATGATTCAATTACGTACTCGAAAGTTTTATTTTTTTAATACAATTTTCTACAGCTTTTTAAGAAAGCAAATGATTCATTACGTACTCTGTATTCTTATTTTTAATAGAATTTTCTACAGTTTTTTTTAAGAAAGTTTTATTCCTCTCGAAAGTTTAAAACTAGAATTTTCTACAGTTTTCTAAGAAAATCAAATGATTCTATTATGTCCTCTGAAAGTTTTTATTTTTCATAGAATAAGAAAAGAAATGATTACGTACACACTTTTCAATTTTCTACAGTTTTTAAGAAAGCAAATCATTCTAATTACTTCCTCTCGAAAGTTTTGTTTTTAATAGAATTTTCTACAGTTTTCTAAGAAAAGCAAATCATTCTAATTGCAATAATTTTTTGATGTAAGCATATTTACGAAATTAGAAAATAATCAGTGTTTTTGCTATTTGAGTAACATTTGGAAAATTGAGATAAAAACAACTAACGCGAGCAAAAATCTTAAATTATTCATCAAGTCTAATCAAGTCAAAATCAGGAAAAAAATTTTTGTAAACATTTTTAAAACATTGACAGGAATCTTATGAATTTATTTTAACTAGATAATGTAATGCTTTCGTTTTGTAAAATTTCTTATTTACTGAAATTTTATTTTATTTTCAATTTTTAAAATTTTTATTCGAGAAAAATAAAGAATAGTTTGGGAAATATATACCTTTAGTTTAACTCAATCTTTTGATATCTTTTTATGAATAATATAAAATCGTTTAAGAAAATATTTCATTAAAGTTCTAACCATATTTTTTTGTTTTAATATGAAAGTGTATGTGTACCCCAATTAGAATTAGTTAATGCAACAGCTTTATTATTATTTATTTTATTTATTTTTCAATCTTTGATTTTTACAGAATAATATAAAATTTAGTTATGAAAATATTCTTTTAAAGTTCTACCTTTTTTTTTCGTTTTTCACACTTTAGCTTTATTTTTTTCTTTCTTTCTTAATTTTTTTCGTTAATGCAATACCTTTATTATTATTTTTTTCTATCTTTGAATTCTTTTTTGCAGAATAACATGTACAAAATCATTTAAGAAAATATTCCCTTAAAGTTCTAATCTTATTTTCTTTGTTTTAATGTGAAAGTATATAGGCATCTCGAGTTAGTTAATGCGATAGCTTTATTTTTTTTTTGCAGACTGTTTCTCATATTTAGAATATTGCTGCATTATGCACAAATTTCAGAGCACCTACCATACAGAATCATGAAATGCATTGGCAAGCAATGGGGGATACAATATCAAATGGTCCATTTGTTGGCTTTTCTTTAATTTGCATATTATTATGATAACCTATTGTAGATTTCTTTTAAATTACACGTTTTAATTAATTTGTATTCATCATATGCATTTGATGGATTTTTAGATACCTCACATAAAGAAATCCCACCTGACACCAAAACCAGAAACACTTATTAAAACAATTTTTAATTCAATCACATTTTTAATTACTTTTAATTATTATTAGTTATATACGACTATATATATATATATATATATATATATATATATATATATATATATATCTCTATATATATATACATATAATATATATTTGTATTCTCTGTATATATTCTCCATGTTTTGTCAACATGGAGAGATGTTTTTATATCCCCTTGTTGTAAGTCGCCACCAGATGGTACTGCATTATATCAACCTCTATGCCATTCCACTGAATTCTATGAAAATGGGTATAGCATATGTAATTCGATATATGGAAATATGTTTTTTTTTGCACTAACTACTTTGTTGTTGCCACCAGACGGTGCTGCAGCATTGCATCTTTTACACCGTTCAGAGCGGCAACTGGCGGCGTACGCCGATTACGGAACCAACTGGGAAATGCCCTAAAACCTCCTCATATATGTAATTAATAAATATGCTTTAAATTTTAATTGGCTGTAATTAGGTTAGTATAGATAATAAGATAAAATTTCTAAAAATTCAAGTTAAATGGTACACTTCAAAAGGAAATAAAAAATACTAATAATAAATAAAAGTAAGATACAAAAATAAATGGAAATTAAAGTTAAATTTTAAATTCAGTACAATTAGGGACCACTTGTCGATGATGCCAAAATATTAAAAGTAAACAGAGTTAAGACAACTCATTGAACCAAGTGAACAAGGGATTATGCTGAACGGTGAGAAACAGTTGTAGGTGGATTCAGGAAAAGTTAAGATTAGTCCACACAAAAAAATACAATCCCAGGGACCGTATTTTATATTTTCATTTTATAATTTTTGTTTATTTTATTTGGTTTTCTTCCATCCTTTTATTTTCTAACAAAAAGGGGTAAAAAAAGCGCACAATAAAAACCCTAACTATTCACTAGCCGTTAAGAAAGGATTGAGGTGCACATCGTAAAAATAATAAAAATGATGAATTGAGCCGAGTGCCGGATTCGAACCCTCAACGCACGGTGAGTGAGTCAAATCACACTACCGCCAGTTCGTTGTCTATAAATAGAGCCGCGAAACTTTTAAAAGCCAAACGACTCCTCGGAGATACACGGTCTGCGTTAACTAATTTCTGATGGACGTACGAATTTTACAGTGTTGCAAAATCACTCCGTTACCTGAACTCGCTTCCTTGTTCAGGACGTAACAACCATGATACCTCTCGAGGGAAACAATCATAGGGACGTCATAAACAGCCGCCGGGCGTTTCTGCGAAACTTTTCACCCCAGGGTGATAGGTCGGCGACGGATTAACTCGCATTGCCCAATCTGAGGGACATTTTTCAAGAAAATTCTTTGGTAATTTTGGTTCAAATAATTTGGAATAAGTTCGACGTCTAGATCTCTATGGATGATCTTTCGACAGAGGCAGACTAGGAGACACCACACATCAGCAATCATAGCCAGGTGTTTATTCTGAAACACCTGAAGTCTCTTATGATATTGGTGAGGGAAGTGGGCCCAAATCCCAGGCTACCATAAGCAGAATAGGTCTGGCATGATGGGGCACACCACTGAGCAGGAGCTTTGTGTTTGATCACCCAAAGCCTACTCTTTCGAGAAATTAGGCAGTGGAGTTTAATATCGTCACCAATTGCTTTAGCAACTGCATTCTTAATATGGGAGTTAAAGACGTATTGTAGGCTTTTCAGGGCACCTTTTCCGTCTGTTCGGAAATTACAGGGATGTTCTGCAAAAAGTGAGTCTCCCTCTGTTCCATTCCCTCCACGGAGGAAGCCTGGAAGGAGCTTTGCTGAGTCTGTGTGCATGAGGACGCGATTTTACATTACGATGTTGTAAGAACACAAGGGTTTTGATTCTAAAATTATTGGTTTGTATTTCAGTTGAGAGGGTTTTATTCAAGCACTTGACTGTAAATGTAGTGCTTCTGAAGAAGAAGTTATATTGTAACTTACTCATGATTTTTCCATTTTATTAAAAATTCATCGAAGCCATAGCGGCTCGGAAAGAAATGGGTTCGTCGACGATCTCCACCAGATTTATGGTTATGTATTCAATATTGAACAAGGCGGTCGCTAATGGCGACCTGTGTGTTACACTAACAATATG
>BPLR01009674.1:7500-103905 GCA_021605095.1 Caerostris extrusa | reverse complement strand
TACGTACAAAGCTTCTCCCAAAGTTCTGAGTAATATCTGAAAACATGAATCCCTCACTTGATAAGGGGTAAAAACTAGGAAAATATGATTTGAATTTTTCCTAGATGATTATTTATGTAGAAATATTTGAAGATTTATGCAAAACAACTAAATATTCCCAATATAATTTTTTAAAAAATTAAAGTTTGGCAATTAGGAAAATTGCATTTTTATCATTCATTTATTGTATATATTATCTTCAAATTAAATTCTAAAGGTTAAATTTACTTTTAAAGATTAATTATTTTTTAGTGCAAGGTAACAATGCTTCATGTATGATGCACTTAATAAAAGAATTAAACAATCTTTTTTAAAATTTCAAACATGCAACAAACAATAAAAACGCGTGTAAGCATAGTACAACAAAACCCATAAATTAATACATGCAGCATTTTTAAAAAAGTAACCATGCATTAAAATGCAAAGATAAAAAAACCCTTCACAAGCTCAAACATGGAATATGACTCACCATTTGCAATCCCATCATGAAAACCAACATCTAAGGAAAAATAATTTAACATTACCTATCAATTTTTCATTAATTACATGTTTGATTTGGTTATTGTGTTAAATAATTTTCACATTGATTTGAAAACTTGATATATTGATAATGTATCAGGTATAATTTTTTAATGTATTAGTTAAAAGGCATTAATGCAAGCAAAATATAAAGTGTATGGAAATTAGGTAATTTTAAAATGCAGTATATTTTAAAATATGTAATAAAATATTTTAATAATACAATTTATGTATTCTCAACTTTCTCTATATTTGTTTTAAATTTCATTAAAATATCTAATTCAATGAGCATTACTGCAAATTCCAAAGCAGTGTTATGTTATATTTTATAAAATGGTAATTAACTTCTGATAGAAACTTAACTTAGTTTCATTTTGGAAAAAATTAAAATGTTAAAAAAATTTTAAAAAGTGATATTTTAATTCTTTTGGCAGTGAAAGTTAAATTAAGTTATTATTGAGGTAAAAATAGTTACCATCTAAATTATCTTCTGGAACTAAATCAAAATTTTCATAAGAGTCCCATTTTACAAGTGGATCATTAGAACTTTCAACTGGCATGGTAGAATCTTGCACAGATCCATTGCCTAAATTAATAGATCAAATACATATGAATCACCTTTACCAAAATAAATAGATACAATAAATGTATCTAACTATAAATAATTATTAATTCTGCATTGTAGTTTGTCTGTGATTAAAATTTTAATCTCAAAATAAAAAATAAATATAAAGCACCTCTAAAATCTTCTCGATGGTTAGAAAACAATAGTTCAACTTTTCCATTAGCAGCAAAACGAGAATCTATAAATATAAATATATATCAAATCATATATAGCTTATGATGTTACAAATAAAATAAATATTTTCTTTCTTGTGAAATGTGTAGTAAACATTTTTGCTTTAATTTCAAAATACAATAATGTTATTAACTTAACATATATTTTCTATGTATGTACATTAATTTTTACCAATTATTTTATAATTAGCTATAAATTTTTAAAAACAACAATTTGAAGAAAAATCTGTTTATGAAGAAATAAAAGATTAATAAAAATATTTTTAATAATTGATGATACTAATAAATCAAATTATATAAATATTTGTAACTTTAAACAATTGCACAATTAAATTTTTACCAGTGCATGCAGTATCCAGTTCACCCTTCTCAAACATCATTTGATCTGAATCAATGGTACAAGTGTGAAACTGCACCTGAAAGATGGTGTACCTAGCAAGTGGACGACTGCTCTTATGATAACATTTGATGAATATATCACCTCGAACTTGCAATCCTGCATCTAGAGAGATGATTATTTTACGGGATTTCTCTGCGGCAGAACTGAAAGTATTAAAATTGTTGAATTATTTGACAGATATAGATATGACAATACAAACTTCATATTATATATGACTTGTTTGCACTAAAAATCTAATTCAGTTAATTGATTAGGAATTTGCCCTTTAATCATTACAAATATTCGATTCAGACTATTCAATTACAATGGTAATGTGCATTAGTTATTGCTTTCAGAAATGAAGAGGGTTCAATGATTTTTGTGACAGCATATTTGGACATTTCACATCAACTTGTTGAGATGCCTAATTTTTGGCATAGTTACATGATCGAAAATCATTCCAGAAGGTAATGTTTTCCCATTAATTTAATGTTCATGTAGTAAATGGATGGTAACACTTAAAATTAAGAAGGACAATTAAAATAGTCTTTGGTTTTATCAGGTTTAAGACTACAAAGTAGAACAATATAACTTAGAATATACCAATTTAAAAAATTTTTTTATTTTTGAATTGAAGAAATTATTTCACTAATGGTTTTATAATATTTTCAGATCAGACACTAACTTAAAATTTAATTAATTCCATACAGCACATTATAAACAAAATGCAGAAACTTCATAACTCATTAATACAAATTCTTTTGAATATTTAAACTAATATCAACCCTCATGTTTTACAAGCATAAAAATAAAATTTCCAATTTCAGAATGCCTTATAGGCTGTACTAAAAAAGTTCTAATGGAGTTAAATCAAATTAATAATAACAATAAAAAGACTTACTAAACACCAGATGTGTAAATCTGTTGCATTCCTTGATAAATTTTCAGGAAAGGTCTACACCCTGAAATATAGTAAAAAATTATAAGTAATGTTAAATAAAGTTAACAATAACAAAAAAAAAAAACATTAAATATTTTTCAAGTAAAAAAATTACCTCCTCGAGAATCAAAATTTGGCACACCATGAATGATTACTCTATGAAGGTAAAGAGAATTGTTATTCATTCTTATTGCACCGGACAGAAGACCTGCGAAGTAATGAACATACCTAAAAAAGAAAATGACTCTATATTATTAAAATTCACTGTCTATATAATTCGCGAATTATAAGTTTGAATTTAATCATTGCTTACAATTTCATTTATTATTATTTTTTTGTCCTAGAAAAATTACAAATCAAAAATGCAACATTGAATCCCTTGCTTTCCCACAGACTACAATAGATAGAACAACTTTTAGTTGGAGGAAAGATTAAAAAATAAAATTACAAAAATAATGTTTGTTTATGAAAGATAAGATGTATTTTATATGTCGGTGAATATCGAACAAAGTAATAAATAATTAAAAGTGATTGTTGGATTGCAAAATTAATAAGCAGTTATAGTACTGATTAAGATATTCATTACAAAATATAAAGATTTAAATTGTTGGAAATTTTTTTTAATTATCATCCAGAACTGAAGAATTCAAAATTTAAACTTTTCTGATATTTTTATTTGCATTTTTGAATTTTTCTGGGATTCTTGGCCTTTTTTTAATTCAAACATGCTTGTCTTTTTATACATATATTATTTATTTCCAAACTCTGGGATGCATACAATGTTAATTTTTAAATATTACATTAGTTCGAGATCGCTTCTTCCAGATACAAAAAGAAATTTTATTTGACACAAGGTATGTTAAAAAAAAACAGTTTGAAAGGCGCCCTGACTACATGTTGCTGAGGCATAAATCAAATCGGTTCCCCCTCCCAATGATTATGTCTGCAATTTATTGGAAAACACTTGCACTGGTTTCATTTGGTTCTTAATAAAAGTGTTATAATTCCCATATAATTAAAAAAATTTTTATGTGATAAATCAGAGTTGCATAGACAGCAGCCTGCCTTTTTTATTTGTCTACTTTATTTTTAAAGTTATTAATTTGTTTTGTAAGGTTTGCAGATTTTATTTTTAATGAAAAATTGAAATAGGAATATGATCCACATTTAGTTATATAAAAACTAAATATTTTATTACTTAATTTATTGTAATATTACATAAAATTCTTAATTTTGTTTTTTATCATATTATATTATTTTATTATGTTTAAAAGAACTTAAATAAAAATATCTACGTTAGTTAATTTGCAATTTTTTTTTCTTTGTGTGCTGCAGATGACTAAGTTACAGTGAGAGCATGAAGTCTTTATAAGTCTGTGCATTCTAATATTAAACAAATAAGACACCATGATACAATTAAATTATTTGTAAAAAATTATACATTATATTATTAAAAATATTATTTCACTGAAATAAAATTTTTAATTTTATTTGATTATATCTTTGATCTGAATGTTGAGTAATGAAATGTGTTTTGCATCCTTTATATAAATTATATTTTTATAATAGTTTTCAATAGATTATAATACTTTGGAAAAGCAATGTAAAAAGAGTTCTTTAAATAATGATATCATAATAAGTACAAAAACTGGATTAGGATATAATAATATTTTTACAAAATCCATAAATTTATTTTTTAAATCCCGAAAATACTTATTGATTTTAGTTACATCTTACCGTTTTTGAGAAGGTTGCATAGAATCTGCAAGCTTATCATCAAAAAATTGCTTCATAGCAAATCTGTCCAGAGCTTGATCAGCACTCAGAACTAGAGATCCCCTCTAAATAATTATCAGGATAAAATAATTATTAAATTAGAAGAGTAAAAATAATATTTATATTTATAAAGACAATGCACATGTGGTTGAAAGTAATAAGAGTTATTTTATTACCTTGCACAGATATTGCTGTAATGCATGTATGCTGCAATCACAATACCTGCTCTACCTCTGTCACCCTGAAAAAAAAAAAACCATAAGCAATTAAACTAATGCTTTATACGTTTTTATTAAAAATACTTTTATTTGTATAATTTATCAATATTTATTTTGTAAAAATATAAATGAACATTGCCGTATAATTTGCATGCCATTAATGGCAATATATTATGATCTGCCAAAAATTTGAAATAATCTGGGCATTTTAAGGATGAAATTATCTACAAGATTAATTGAATTAAAGGGGGCGAGTTTTAAAATGATAAATAACAGCCACCTTTGTCAAGTAGTAGTTTGTGTTGTTGCAACGTGGGAAAAGGTAAAGATTCATTGGAGTTTGACAAAAGACAACATTGTGTTTTTTTGCATAAAAGAATTTCAATATTATACAGTCTTATTAACTGTTCACGATGTGCAATAGTTAATATATACGGCTGCAAACAGTTGAAACACTTTTAATACAAGACGTTGGCTGAGTTTCGCAGCTTACAGTTCAGTATACATAAACTATGAGACTATGAAACCAACATCCCAATCGTGTATCTATGCTAACTGCGATTCATTGTCGTAGCTACATGCTGCAGGCACATGTTCATTGGATTATAGAGGAGTGGTGGAATGTCAACTGAATTGACGAATCTCGTTTTGATTTATATAATGGGATAGGCGTTAGCGTAAAAGTTTTCTAGCATAAAGCTTGGGAAAACAAGTATGAGCACAGCACAATAATTGAATTTATAAAATTAAATTAACTTCTGCTGCAACCTTATGTAATATACAAAGAACGAATAACCATGATTAGTTAAAAGTGCAAATGCTGCTTGAAATTTCGTGATTCAAAGGAGGATTTACACATACTTAAACAGGTGGTTTTATGTTTCTAGCTCATTCTTTGTCAGTTTTCCTTTGGTATTTGTGTTGATGTCGTATCTTCTTTACACACACGCATATATAAAAAGCAACTATTTTAGATCTCACTCTATATATATATGGATGTGTAATGTAGTGTAGCATTAGGTTATAAAACAATAATACTTAGCATCTTAATTTTTTTCCACCTTTCTTGCATTTGGTGTGTAGTCAAAAATATCGAAAAAGTTGTCACTTTTTATTTTCTACCTAAACAAAAACTTCTGGTACCGTGATTGCTACGTCTATAAGCTTTTATTTATTTTAAGAAATTTACTTTGAAATTAAAATGGTAAATCTGCAATGTTTATGTGTATGATTGTATTCTTTTTAATATATATATATATATATATATATATACATACATACATACATACACATATACATGTGTGTATTATTTTTTGTTTCATATACTCTATTAAATTCATTGTTGTTGTTGTTGTCATATCTCTTATGGAAGGAGGGAAGAGGGTTGCAGCTTCTGTTGTAATGGAACACTCGCAGGTAGAAGTCTTTCGCTCCATGTCGCTGAAGGAGAACAGTGACTTCCGGGAAGACGTTTTAGGAAGAACTACTCCGCATTTGCGTATCATATGCGAGAAAACCCGGAAAACTCCCACCAGGTAGTCCAACTAACAAGACAAGATGTTGAACATCACAGACAACATTGAGCCTTCTCGTTTTTTGAAACAGTGTCTACAACAAAGCCGCCAGTGAATTGAACTTGCGCCCTAAAGGCTCGTGCTCACCAAGGCGAGAAGATGCAAGCGAAAAATTTGACCAATCACTAGCCTCACCGCGGTCGCCTGAAACCGGTTTGCAATCCACCACTTGGAGTTGCCCAACTTTCAACTCGAAGCGGTTTTTCACTAGGCGTAATGCTATTTCTGACGTTTCGCTGTGAAGGGGTCGAAAAAATTTTGTCGCTTGCCTCTTGAATCTTCACGTCTCTCGCTTCGGTGGGAACGAGCCTTAATGCTCACTAGCGGCGCACGCTGCCACGAGTTAGGCTTTAAATTCATTTTATTGATAAATACTTATGCATAATAATTTTCAATTTGTTAAAATTTATAATTTGCACTTTTAATTTATTATTATTTTTTTCTGTTAAAATTTACCAAACCTAAAAATACTTTATTTTATGTAGCTGACTAAAGTCGGGTCGCATCTACTAGTAATTCATAAAGAAAAATTTGAAAATTAAATTTAGAAAAAAAATATTTTATTTTAAAATTAGATGAAAACAAATTTGGTTCATTAATTAAATAGACGGGAAAAGATAATCGAGGCTTAATATGTGTAAAATTAATTTCAAAGTTTACTTTATAATTATTAAAAAAATATTTACCTTAGAATGTATAACAGCTATATTTTGCGGGTCGCTGTTAAGCCAAGAATCAACAGATTTGCAAATGCTGCATAGCCTTTCTAAAGGAGGAGCAAGATTAGGAGGCCAGCCAAACTCAAACACCTGCAGGTTGAACAAAAGGGCATAAATAATTTTGAAATTTGAACATTGATAATAATAATAATATTAATTACTATGAATGTGATATTTAATTACCCTATTGTTGAATTTGGCAAGGTCATAACGTTTCTCCGACAAATTAAATACCTAAAATGGAAAAAATAAAAATAAAATCAATTTCATTACATTGGATTGTCTAGCAATTAACGTATATAGAAACATTTGAGCTCTGTAAAAAAATTTCATACCATGTAATTTGTTCCATGTTTGGTTCGAAGCATACGGGTAACTTCCTTCAGATTGCTTTTATAAGTGGCATCGTTTTCCGTTCGTGGAAACACGATTACTGGAATGCAAAAGAAATAATAAACATCTAAAATAGTTGTTGCTGAAAAATTGCATTTTCTATTAATATGATTTGTAGAGAACTATAAAGCTTACCAATGATACGTTCCGTAACGTATGTTATATCCATGGCAAATGTTGGATGCCTATCTAAACTCCTAAAATTAAGACAAATGAAAAATTAAACAGAAATAATAAAAAAAGAAACTTCAAAGTTCCTTTTTTAAAATATAATTATCTTTGATCTGTTCAGTAATCATATATAGCTGTCAAATAAGTTAACTGTTATTTAACCCTCACGCAAATGTAAGGTGTATTGAAATGGAGAGACGTTTTAAAATAGAATAACAAGCAAACTGATAATTGCTAATTTTTCTACAAGAATAATATGTAATCAAGAATTTTTGTTAGTACACTTTCTTATACCAAATGACACTAGCCAGTCACGAAAACTGTTGGTTCTTGAAGTGTTCACCATCCCGAACAACGACATGTTTCCGGGAAAGTACAAAATTAGCAACGATATTTCGCAACAATTGCCAATATAATGGCTGTACTTTCATGACTTAGAATTTGTTTCGATTCTGTACACCGAGTGGATTTTTGTCGGTACACGGCATCGTTCAACAGGATGAATTGCACTGAATGAGATTCGGCAAATATTGTGACTATTCTATACCTAACTGGTGCAAATACATTTAGATTTTGTATGGTAACATTTCTAGGCTTTCTGCATTCCAAGGGGCATACAATTAAATTTTGAAGATTATTTTTTTTTCGGATTGCGTATAATGAAATTAGTAATACCTTTGGTACCATAATAGCCACTGATCGTAATTAGTAAATTTGTTACTAATGTAAGAGTATTAACAAAAATTTCTGACCTAAAACTTTAATATTCTATAAAAATAATTTCAATAACTGCCACTGTTTGCTTGCTATTCTACACTTCTGGCCATTCAAAATGTAACCAAGAAGAACAATAAATATCAAAGTCAAATATATTAGACGAATAACAGAAAGATGAAAATAAAAATCTTTCTTAGTTGTGGAATACGAAAAATCCATATTTTACGCATTTACCAAGACTGGCAATAACTGTTGCTACAAATCATTGCTCCCAAATCACATATAGTGCTTAATTTTCAGTGCACTGACGATGTATATTAAGGGGATGTGTGAGCAAAATACGACACCACCCTAAACCATAATGCCACGCGAAGAATCGGTATGGTGATAAATACTGCAAGAGTTATGCAACTTCTTGACACTGTGGACTGTGGTGCTGTAAGGCAGAATCATAATTCGCCTGAGAAGACAATGTTGTGCCATTCGTTTTTCCATGTTCCTCTTTATCGCAACCTTGCACATGCAAAGGCCTGTTTTCTGGAGTCAAAGGTAGTCACAACAGTAAACGTCTTGTTGAAATTTCCCTGTATTCTAAACTATGTCGAATGATACGTGCTGACGTAGATTGTTGACCCAATTTTTTTTGCGTTATGCTTCCTGATTTTGCAGTGCGATCCATCAGTGCCATGTGCACAATTTGCTGTCTTTGCATGGGGTAGTGTGACTGGATTGGTGCAGTTGTTCTCGTCGGACAGTCCATTCCACCTGCATCCATCGATTGCATATCCACACCACTGTCTTGATTATGTCCGATACAAGCACTAATTTCGCGACAAGATTATCCGCAATCTTTATAATCCCAATTCTTCTTCTGTCAAACTTAGAAATGTGCTTGATAAACTCCTATGGGGGTATGAACAAAACCCCACAAATATCACGCTTTTGGATGTTTTTCATAGTGTTGCATTTTGGATGGCCAATAGTATATTTTAAAAACCGCCTATTTATTTCACGACGCTCAGTATTCAGAAAAGAGACGTTGAATATTTACAATTCCGTACTTGCATTAATATTTCGCAAATGAATTTCTTTACACCACTTAAATAATAAAAAAAAATCTTAAAAAGAAAAACTATTTTATTGTTAATTAAAAATATCCATCCGAGTTATAAAAACAATAATCTGATAAAATACTATTGACACCTATTTAAGAAATCTTTTCTGCAGAAGCTTTTAATAAAATGTTAAAATTTAACATATAGATATGACATACCTGGATCTTCTGATCTTATCTGGTCCTTTGACTAACGAAGGACTCTTCTGAAAAAAAAAAAAAATAATAATTGTAAAACAAGATATTTAATAAGTAAATAAATATTAATTTCTAATATAAAAGCAATATGAATGAAGAAAATGTTCAATACAATATGTATTATCCTTTATCAAGCGTTTTTATACTTGAAAAGTATTGCTGTTTACAAAGACACCATGACTTGAGACCATAAATCGCTACTAAATATTTGCATACTACAACTACATTGCACCTTCAACGTGCACTTTCAGGGCTATCATCTAGTGGGTTGCACCCTCCTGTTCGAGCTCAAAGGTAAGTCTTTCCAACCAAGATATTTATCGTGCCATTCATCTCTGGTAGCACTCGGTTCCGTTTCGCTAGTCTGATTTCGAATTGACCTCCCTTAAGTTAAAAAAATTCAAAATCACTCCAACCCATACAGGAGTTTAACTATATTGTTTCCTTTCGATTGGATATTTAAGTTATGGAAAAAAAAAAAATACTCTTCTGAACTTATCTTTTGAGGTAATTATTAGTTTATATTAATATGTACTAGCTAGAGTGTGGAGCCTGATGGCTGAGTGACTGGGACTCGGTGTCACAGGTTTCGGGTTGAGTCCTGGATGGATGCTTGTAGTGGTTCGGAATCCATTTTAAGCCGTATGACCCAGTTTAATATGACTATAAAGCATTGGATGTATGACTGACAACCTTACCCCGTAAAAAGGAAACATCTCCTGTCTCGAAATCGGGCAGTAGGAAGACGGCTTTGACCCACCATGGGGCTGTTGCGACAATGAAGATGATGACTTAGAGTGTAAGAAAAATAAGGTGTCCGAAGGTTTTCTTATTGCAGACGCATGTTACAGTGACTTCTTTGTGAAACAAATAAATTTGGTGATTGTTGTGACAAAACGTTTTATGTCGATTGTTGTATTGCTTGGTTGGAGATTTTCCGAGTTTTCTTCAATACAACAAGCAAATTTAGGGAAAATGTCTGTCTCTGAAAGTATTACTTTAAGAAAGACTTCTGAACGTTGAACTGACACACAGGTGCCCCACTATCATAAAGATGTTAGTAGTGGAATGTGGTATTAAGTGGTATTCTTTATATACACTCCACTGCAATGTGCTGCCACCTGCCTTTTGTGATTGGTTATTTCACGTTGACGTCGAAAGTAGGTGGTGGTCACATTAATGTGACTGGACTGTATATATATATATATATATATCCAGTTTTAAATGTTTTATACCCTTTTGACTTGAGACAGATCCAATAATTTAATTGTGTGTTTAAATAAGACTTACAATAAGTCAACAGTTATGCCAACAATTAATACACATAATTATTTTTATAAATTAGATATAGAAAATTCCTCCTCACAAAATTCAATTTCAAGTGGATGTCGATAAAATGACCTTGTTCAACTCATATTGTTGATATAATTTGCATGTAATGCTGCAATAAATAAACAATTATATATTTTTTTCAGGTTCTTTTCAAAATAAAAAAAATAACTTAAAAATTTCTTTAGGAACTTAACAATAGAAATGAACAATAATGGTTACACATTCCATTTAGCATTTACGAACAGCACACAAAAGCCCGAAGAATAAAGCAAGACAACGGAAGGATTCACAAAAGATGATGCTAAAGGAAACATAGTGGGTGGTTAGGTGTGTACGTTCCTGTTTTGAAGACAAATCACCATCTTTTGTTCTTAAGAGTTGCTATTAAGCGCAAAAAAATGATACTTAAACTTGACTAGCACAAAGTCAATTAAAATAAACAAGAAAAGATTTCGCGTCAATGACTCAGAATTGTACATTTTTTAAAAAGAGTGTTTATTAAGGGTGGAAGCACATCTATGCTGTCTTCTTTCGATCAGTGGGTTAAAAATGTTTATGGAGTTCAAACATTTTTAGACGAATATGAATTGTTTTCTGCTATAAATATTAAACGCCCCGTTACTCAGAGAAAAATAATCAAAATGAATTACTTCAACCAAAGACTTCAAGTTCGAATCCTGGCGCTGTCATGGATATTTGTTAGTGGTTGGAAATCACGTTAAACTGTAGTTCCCGATCTAATTAGACTTAAGTGTGCACAAAATGACAGTAGTGCAACAAACCAAATCAACCAAGGGCATTTTTTAAAATTCAATGAATTTCATTAAAAATTATGGGAAACTAAAAGGGGAGAAAAAAAACCCTTTACATTTATCCCCCCCCTTCATAAAAATTAAGTATTCAGAAAGTAAATGATATAAAATATTTTACGAAACACAAGTCAATCTCATCTACATCATATTTTCAATACTATATTGTATTTACTTTTGTTTTTAACTTATAATACATCCAAAAATGTTCTACATATAAAGCACTGTTTATAAAAGAGCGAATGGTTTGCAGTAGTTCTTAAAAATCACTCATATTTAAAGTTCAGTGTTTGATTATACATGATTCACTCACAATACGAAAAGAATTCAGATCTTAATGTCTTTTTAAACTGTTATTGCTTGAATTGACAAAATGAAAGGCGTTTTATCCTATTTCGTCATTACAAAGATTGGGAATATTCCAATTTTTTTATTCTTCCTCCTTGCGGATAGGGAATTGAGTCGTCATAATCTTTATGCAAGAAATCCAAGGCAATAGCAACTGTTCTTCTGATGAGGCTGATATATTCTAATGGACGGGATATCATTATTATTGTTTTATTTACTTATTTTTACAGAATTTAGTTGTAATAAGCAAACAATGTAACTTTTAAATGTCCACAAATGCTATTAAATATTAATTATTAATAAATATCGTCCATATTGTCCGATTTGAGTACATATAGAATTTTTTTATTTTGATTTGTTAGAAAAAAAAAATACCTATGACGATCAAAAATCAGGATTCAGAAATAGACCAGGAGAAAAACTGCCAATCTATTACACAATCTAAATCTTCAGATGCCATAAGAAATTAAGCATATTTATTCTTAAAAGAGATTTATCATTATGAAAACTACAAAAACATGCGGATTATTATAATGTGTATATTCAGTTCATTTTTTATTAAATCTGTCCTCGCTAGTATATATACATATATATATGTATGTATACTATGATCGTTTACATATATATATATATATATATATATGTATGTGTGTGTGTTGAAAAATTATTCGTTATCAAATACCTCAACGATGAATACAAATAATCGCATGTCAGAACTGGTCGTATTTCATTCAAATAAAAAAGAGTGGTCTGGTGTGGTTTGTTGCCGGTCTTTTTTTTTTTTTTTTTTTTTTTTTGCACACTTTAGGCTAATTATATCGGGATCTACAGTTTAAAGTGGATTCTGAACCACTAACAAACATCCATGCCATCGCCAGGATTCAAACATGAAGCCTGTGGTACCAAAAAGGCCAGAGCGTTAGCCAAATGACCATCAGGCTACCTCAAATAAAAATAAAGTCAATATTCTCGGCAAATACCAGTGTGTTGACCACTAAACCAATAAACATTTAATGGAAAATATATAATGGATTCAACATTAAACAGAGTGTATTAAGATGATTAAGATCTTCTTAATACATTCTGTTTAATATTGAATCCATGCTGCACTATTATCCACATTATACCATCACAGTACGGAAAGAAAACCCGCAACTGGGATAATGCAATTTTCTTTTCGCCTCCAAACGAACACACACCAATGGACTTACTAACAGTTTTTGCTTAAAAACTGCTGCTAAATCAGTTCGAAATAATAATAATAATAAAAACAATTTGCAAATGCGACGCAAGGAATTTAAGAGGTTGGACACCCCTGTAGAAAACATAACAAAGATTTTGAGCCTGTGAATTACATTCTTTTCTTAAAAATAATAGAAGATCTTTGCGGCAGCAATCAATTATTTGATATCCTGCTCCATTAGTATTTGCGACTTGAAAGTGAATTCAATGAACTTATAAAAACGGAATACTGCAATGCACGTGAAGAGGAATCTCGATTAATTTGATCATTACTCAAAAAGTCTTAAGTCATAAAACCAAATAATAGTCATTAATTTATATTTTATCTATACATACGCAGCGATTTCGAACAGGAGATGCAACTAATAATTCAGAAACCACGAACACGCAAACGCAATTTAAAAGTTCCCTTTTTTTCTCAACAATGCTCGTTACAGGTCTTTGATAAGCAATTTCACTTTTATGAGCCATTATGGAATTGAAAAGGAATCTTTTCAAAATATATAGATTCCGGTATGTTGCGGCTAATGGAATTAACCACTTCAGGTATGATCGAACATATGTGTACGTTTAGTTCTTTTTAGATTAAATTTGTTCTAACTGAACAAAAAAATAAATAAATAAAATTTGCTGAAGAACTATTTAATACAAAATTTCTCTCCAATCAAACCAAAGTGTGAAACGTATTACTTAAGACTATATTACGGTTGATATACAAGGAATAAACCATGACTCTGTAGAGGTTACGAACTTGTACGGTAAATTTCTTCTGAGTAAATGCAATTTTATTTTGACATATTTGAAAAATTATTTTATTTTTATAATAGCATTGCTTTGTAAATATTGTAATGTTTAAAAAGAAAAAAAAAAATGAAAACTCTCCTATGACATTAAGACAAAAGTTATGTTAAATAAACCTGTTAGTTTTCAGGAAAATATAAATGAAAGGTATGTTTTGAATCTATGACAAGTTTTCCTTCTAATTTACTAATGACATAATTATCATTATTTTTTTCCGTTTATTTCTTTAAAAAAAAATGATGAACACACAGATTCAAACATTACTCGCCACCAGAACGATATTAGCAGATTCAGGATTGCACATATTGCCTCACGGGCGATCTATAATAAAACACACGATAAAATAGAAAATTATAAAAGTAATGTTTTCCAATAAACAACAACTATGGTTTTGGTAAGTTTGGTTTCGATGCAAGAAACTCTTAATATAATCTCGACAGAGGCTACTGGTTATTCAAATTAGCAACATAATCTCGACAGAGCCTACTGGTTATTCAAAGTAGCAAGTAGCAACATAATATCGGCAGAGTCTACTGGTTATTCAAATTAGCAACAAAATCTCGACAGAGTTTACTGATTATTCAAATTAGCAACATAATCTCGACAGAGTCTACTGGTTATTCAAAGTAGCAAGTAGCAACATAATCTCGGCAGAGTCTACTGGTTATTCAAATTAGCAACATAATCTCGACAGAGTCTACTGGTTATTCAAAGTAGCAAGTAGCAACATAATCTCGGCAGAGTCTACTGGTTATTCAAATTAGCAACATAATCTCGGCAGAATCTACTGGTTATTCAAAAATAACAAGTATCAACATAATTTCGACAGAGTCAACTGGTTATTCAAAGTAACGACTATAACACACATTACCAGATTAAATCAAACGCATAAGTGATTAGAGTGGGAGGAGGGGGGTCGTAGTTTCCTAGACTGCTACGGGCCTTGCAACTATATGGTTAGTTTAAAAGAATGAACAGATTTTAAAATTTTATAACCTTTCAAACCATTACATACAATAAGTGTTGAACGAAAACAAAGAAAAATATTCCAAGTTACTTTCCGGTATCAAGTGATCGATATGCGAACTTTTCGTAATATAACATCTAATTAAATTCGTTCTACACGTTTTTGCACTTTTAACGATTCTTAATGCAGCACTGATAATATTCTTTCAGGTCAATGAGTGTTTTCGACAATGGTGGTTTATAAACAAGATTTTTAAGGCACAATCGCAAAATAGGAGCAGCTGGGATTTGGTGACTCTTTTGTAGCGCCAACTGGGCGAAAAGTCGTCAAATGTGGTAACCGGTTTTCTTGTACCGTTTGCAATTCGCTTCACTTGCAATCTTAACCCTTTTCTTGGCGTACATTGGCGAAAATAATTTTTGACGCCAAACCCAAGCGGCTCCTATTCTGCGATTTTTCCCGATCTTTAATGCAACTTCATAAAAAGAAACAATGAACTTAAAAGAATCAGTGCTGCGTTGACAGTGTAAAACTATAAAATATGTTGAATGAATTCGATTACAGGTTTAGATGGTTGTCGAATGGTTCAAAACATCGAGAATTTGTAAGTGTAAAAAAGTTGTAATGTTTTTTTTATTTTCATGTGTCACTGATAGAATTATGTGTAATAATTTTGAAATATACATTTTTAAATCCTTTTCATTTGTGCTTGCAGTCTATTGTAATGTCCAATATCCTGAAAATTGAAGCTAAAAAAAAAAAAAAAAAAAAAACCATGTTATCCATAACAAAAACTGTGTAAGATGAACTAGCTATGCTTATGAAAAACATTTAAAGTACTGTCATGCCTTGAAAGTATGAAATAATTTCATTCACATCATTTACCACTAACACTCAACGGTCACGGATGTGGACATTTTTTTTTTTTTGACATGCTGTGCTTAACTTTGATATAAAATAAATTAAGTTCAACCAAGCAAGAAAATAAACTTTTTTTCCTTCGTTTAAAAAAAAAAAAAAAATGTGTCTGAAGAGATTAATAAACAAACATTGGAAGTCCAGAGGTTGTTGATCTCCATTGCAAAGCTTGGTCGGACCTAAATGAATACATCAGGCAAGCATTTTTAAAACACACAATACAATTACCTCGATCGCTAACATAGCAGCGCGTGTTGATTGCTGTAGAATATAATTCGAGTTATGTGTCTTTTTTTATCTTTTTGGTTGTTTTCAGATCGCTAGACGGCGACTGGCAAGTGGTTCATGTTCTCCGTGATACAACATCGTGATACATCGTTACTCAGCCTTCAGTACGTAGGCATTTTGGTATGTGTTGGAAAAAGTACACAACATTTATTTAGGATTTCCAAATGAAAACAGTCACTAGCTGAGAGTGAAGTCTACAAAAAAAAGGGAGGAGGGGATTTTTTTTTGGATAAAGTATTTAATTCTTATTGCTGAAAGTTTCAGACTAAATCAAAGTTATAATATAAAATATGTTTTATACGTAAGTTAATTGAGTGATATGAGTCTTTGCTATAAGCAAATTTATTCTTTTGTGGTTTTAAATATGATAATACTTTTTTGCAGCATCGGTGGCTCAGTGGTAGAATGCTCGCCTGCCACGCGGGCGGCCCGGGTTAGATTCTCGGCTGTTGCATCATTTTTTGCGGACCTGATGGCCGAGTGACTAGTGCTCTGGCTCTCGGTGCCACAGGCTTCGGGTTCGAGTTCCGGCGATGTCATAGATGTTTGTACTAGTTCAGAATCCACTTTAAAGCATAGTTCCCTGTTTAATATGGCTGTAAAGCGTTGGGCGTAGGGCTGACAATCCTACCCCGTAAAAAGAAAAACATCTATTGCCTCGAAATCAGACAGTAGGCAGGCGGCCTTGATGATGATGATATACTCTTTAATTTTTTAATTTATTTTTGAACCAGACGGATGATAATAAAGTCGCAAAAATTTACACGAATAATATTACGTTATTATATTAATGTCTAGTTTAAAAAAATGAAATGAAAATAAATAAATCAACAAAAGTTGGCACAAAACAATAGCAGCTTAAACTATCATAATTAATAAAAATCAAGCTAAAAATACAGAATAAACTACTCTCATATTACTACTAACCAGTACCTACTAAACCTACTAATTAAGCCAGATAAACTCTATTAAAAATTACTACAACTATAAACTTTTATAAACTCTACTACTACTTACTCTTACTAAAAATTAAATTAAGCAAACATTAAAAAGTCAATCGAATTGACATCAATTCATCAGGAAATTCTTCAAGATGCTCGTCGAGTTAGTCATCCATAACAGAGAATCGCCTTTTTTTCCATCACAAAAAGTGGTATAAAAATATAAATTGCTACATCCTGTTTTTCTAAGGGCAATTAACCTTTTTTATACTTAAAGAAAAAAAAAAACCGGAACAGATGAGTTAAATGACATTAAAATAAACCCCGGGCAATGTCGTGAGCAACGACAAAAGAAACATCAACGATTAAGTTATTTAAAAATAACAAATTCTAACTATAATTGAATAATAATAAAAAACAATAACGATACGCACTACAATACGTTAGCGTAATTGAATTGCCATCTGTTATAATTACACAAATCATTTTAACGAATTTCATATAAGCCTTTGTTGTTTAAAACAACGGAACCTTTTTTAAACACACACAAAATAAATTAAATGGACTTCCACGAGGAAATGGAAGAAGATCATTATTCTTCTGCGTTTTGATAGCAGAATGCAACTCGCTGATCTAATTCAGATTAGCATCACCTGGAAGAACCTCTTGACACATACCAAGGGTGCTACAGAGCGTTACCCAGGACACGCGCCAACGCATCCTCGTATTTGCATGCTGTATCGAACAATGTATATACAATTAATTTAATTTCGAGCTCATCTCGCATGCGAATGCTGGTGTATCCAAGTGATGCTAATTGTTTTTTGTCTCAAGCTGTCTAAAAATAAGTTAACTGGAAAGATTTTTATGTGAAGAATCTATCTTTTAGGGGTTTAGAAGGTTTTCGGGCCAAAGCAGAATGAGATGGTTTTTGCAATCGTGTTCGGTTTATAATAATCTCAATTTTTTAAGATATCGAAATTGAGGTGATAGAAAAAATGTCCAAACAAAATTAAAAGTAAACCATTAGTTATTATACAAGGAATAGAAGCTCAATTATGAATAAATAAATAATGTAAGAAGCTTTTTGGAAAAACCTGGTGGACAATGTATTGAGCTCCTGCACTGGGGCAGCCAGGTTCGAAACCAGAGAAGTGAAGTCGAACTGATAGTTTCTGTGTCAGGAATAGGAATAATAAATCCATACACAGAAATTTCTTCTGGACTTGAAAGTACGATAGGTACATATTAATGTATACATATCATTAAAAATAGTAAGAAACGGCAAATCCGACGACATGCATCCATTTTTGTTGGTTATTCCTAACAAAATTTATTCAAGCCGTAAAGAACAAATATCAATACTATACAATACAATATCCCGTAATTGTTCAAAAATATAACGGAATATTGTGAGTTTTAAAAGATTGTCTGGAGAAAGCAAGGACAATTTTATTTCAAAGTGAAAATGAAATTCAAAGAAACAAAAAATCATTTGAAATTCTATCGATTATTATTATTATTATTATTGAGATTGCTGTTATGCGTTTTGTTCTTACATTATATTCTAAATTTTATGGATAATCGGAAATATATTATGGATTATTATATCGGCGCATCCGATTACAATTTTTTTCCCGTCTAATGTGGAGATGGAAATAACGAAATTCACATGCTATTAGAACGTGCTTAATTCGGTTGACCTTTTATAATAACTGCATGCAAGAATGTTTAGAATAAAAGATTTTAATCAATAAAGACATTCCAAAAATTATAATAGAAATTCAAAACGTATTCGAAACAAAAAGAAAATACATTATTAAGAAATATATTTAAAAACGGTCAGCAATATCTCTCAATACATATGAATAATTACAACGAAAAAAATATGATAATTGCAATTTTCATACTGTACGATGATCTTGAACAAAAAGCTTAATACAAATAACTAATATATTCCTTACAGGGAAAATAAGGCTACCAAAGCTACTCAATGTTTGTCCGATTCTATGTTTGTCCCTAAAAACTCTTCTAATCTCATTACACATGCCATGGCTATACAGATCATTCATAACGATAATTGCAATTTTCCTACTGTAAGATGTTTTTGAACAGAAAGCTTTAATACAAATAACTAACATATTTCTTACAGGAAAATAAGTTCCAAAACTACTCAATATATGTCCGTTTGTCTCTAAGCACACTTCTGATCTCTTTACACATGCCATGGCTATACAGATCATTCATAACGATAATTACAATTTTCCTACTGTAAGATATTTTTGAACAGAAAGCTTTAATACAAATAACTAATTTATTCCTTATAGGGAAAAAATAAGTTCCAAAGCTACTCAATATAAGTTCCGTTTGTCTCTAAACACACTTCTAATCTCTTAACACATGCCATGGCTATAGAAAGCATGCTGACAAATAACAGAAGAGCCGTGCTCTCCTAAAAGGAAGAAGAGATGTGTCATCGCTCTAATAGCTTTTCCAAATGTGGGATCTCAAAGAAGCACCCTTCTCTTCCGGGTGTGCTGTGCATTGAAAGGCCACTCGCACGCAACAACACCTGACCTCTTACTCAATCACTTCTTCACTTGACAGTTTAAATGAAGGTAATTTTTCTCTCGATGACTCTCCCTCCACCTCCCATCCTGCACCTTTTCTAATAAATAACGAGGAAACAGTATATTCGAAGTTGAGACGAGAAGTTGGTAAATATCTCCCAAGGCAGCTTGAGGTAACAGAAAATCTTTGAAAGGTCAAAAATAAATATACTAAAAATCTACATGTTCCATCTATAACCTGCTGTCATAGACAGAACATGTAGATAGCTGTTCATGGAATATAGAAATGTCATGATTAAGTTATTATAAAAAAATATTATAATGTTAATCTCATTTATTGGATGAAATTACTTGGTTGAAGAAACACAGATTTTTTTTTTTTTTTTTAAATAATAAATTATTTTATAATTAGTTCGAAAGGCTTAAAAAAAAAAGTTAAAATTATTAAGTACTGTAGAAATTTATTCAAGAGTTCAAATAAAAAATTTCAAATAGTTTCAAATAAAGGAAATGGTTTAAAAAAAAATTAATAATCTTCCTTTAAATAACGTAACTTATAAAACTGATAAAAATTGAAAATGAATTGCTACTAAATGAAACCGAAAAAAAAAGTGGGCATTTTGAATGACATTTATTTTTATCAAAAATAATCTGAAATGGAAAATAATTTAAATTTGCGTGTGAAATAAAGTAAAAAGAAAGATGATTCTCTTTCACCATTGATAAGAAACAACAACATTGAAATTACAAATTAATGACATAGTAGAATTTTGTGAATGAAAAAAAAAATGAAATAAATTAGTTAAAAAAAAAAAAAAAAAAAAAAAAAAAGCTTGAACCACAAATATTAATCATAGATGCATGTAAATCGTTTTCAAATGGAGCAAAGAATATTAATGTTTCACTTTTTCTCACTAGAGGGCTCTGCAGTAAACTTGCGAAAAACTCCCAAATTCTGTTTAACATGAAACAGTAAATTTCCTTAAGCCATTGAGATTTTCAAATACATATTTACCAGATTTTTGAACAAATTACATAAAAATTTATCAAAAATAATGAAAGAATACTACACGAAAAGATATTAAAATTATTAGGTATAACATTTTTGCTTATTTGTCAAGGTGGAAATTTTTTAAATTTATTATTTACTGAATTCGTTGGCAACAATTGACCACATTTTAAGAGCGCCCCGAAACAACTTGTTTCCTTAAATGCGACCTGCAACCATTTGTTTCCTTCAATGATCGATTTTTCTTTTTAAGTGCGGCTTGAGACAGATTTCTTTTCCTATAAATGCAATCCAAAATAAATTTTTTTTTCAAATGCGGCTTAAGATATCCAAAAGTTGGACACTTCAAAACATTAAGATGGACTAAACATTCTAATCTAAAAAGTAGGACGAAAACATTCAATAAGTGATAAAAGGGTGAGTGATTTAATTCGTAAACCTTGTGTTATCATTTTAACGAGATTATAATTCAAGTTTTAAATAAAATCTTTGTCACTTACATCAAACTTAAGCATTGAAGTCACGTACATCAAATATTTTCACCAGGCGTGTAGCATGTTAACACGAAACGGATAGTGCTAAATGGAACATAAAACAAATTGAAACCTTCCAATGAATTCTTATTTCGAAGGATGCGATTTTCGTAATGCAAAGCAGGTGAAAAAGTAGGCGGCAAAAGGCTTTTATTTTTCGTGGCTATTAACAACCTGGACTCAAACCGGACAACCTTGCAACTACATTTTAAAACGACCTCTTGATCCTGTCTTTGGAGCTGAAACGCTCTGCTAAAAATCTGGATTTAAGGGAATGATAAATCTGCGGTTCTGGTAATGAATAGCTACTCACTAACTCCCAAGGGAAACATTCATTTTTCGATGAAAATCTGGATACTTATTCAGGTCAAACGAAAACATAGTTGCACAGAGGTAAAGTGAGATATAAATAGTTTTGTGGATGATCAAGGTGCAGAATCATTTATTACCTAAATGTATTTCAGAAGAATCGCATTTCTCTGATTGATGAAAGGGTCCCTTTTGGGAATAATAATTTCTAAACAGTAAAGATAAATAGCGTATTTCTTCCGTTCATGTATTTTTCTATAAGTGAATAGAGTACCAAATACTTCTCAAACGGCATACTAATTAATTTATCGAATTACTTCAATGAACGATAAAGAAATCATGAAAGATTACTTTAAAATTAAAATAAAAGAATATGATACTTTTTTAATAATTCATCGAATAATTAAGTTCGAAGTTGAAGATGATTTAATGAAGATCATTAGCCCCATATCTACGGCGAATAATCAAATATCACAACATATCATATATTATCATCATATGCATCATGTAATACAAAAGTTATACAAATGGCAAGAGTTATAATAAAAAAATATTTTAGAACATGATGCAACCAATTCATTAGTTTTAGAAAAAAAATATTTTCTATATATTATTTTTATTCTTAATCTATACCTAAGAAGTTTGAATTAAAAAAAAGTTCTGTAAATATGTAAGCTACATCCATAAAGCACCATTATCATATATATATAAGTCATAAAAATGATGAAAGTATTTCATTCAGTAACCACACAATTTTTTTTTAAACAGCAAAATTCAGAACACTTTTTAAAATACGAGACGAAAAACATCAGCATTATATCTTCGACATTATAAATTGTTTGGCTCTTTAATATTTGCCTTATATAATATATTTTAAACAACCTATTCATACTAAGAATAGCATAAAATCTAATCTTTTGAAAGAATTTAAAGTTTAAAAAACTGAAATCGTTTCAAAAGAAAACGCCGCCTGAATTTCAACCAGCAGTTCAGAGAAATTTGCATACGTATTGTAAATTATACATCTTAAAAGTTCGCTATTTAGGTCAAAGCTAATTTAATCATTTTATTGGCATTTTTTATGTCTGGTTGAAATTTTTAAAGCTTCTTTAATAAGAACATCTTTTGCTCAAATGCGTAAATAAATAACTAAATAATAATAAAAAAAGTTCACTTTAATTTCTTGGAAGATACTACAAAATTCGCAGAAGATACAACATAATGGTTTTCCATTAAATTAGTAATGTCAAAATATATTTTCGCTGCGTTATTATTACAATAGCCACATGGTAAAAGATAATAAATTCAATATCACGGCTTTAACATTATTATTTGAACTAAATGTTTAAAAATAATAAGAATATCTTTTGATCAAATACGTAAATAAATAACTAAATAATTTAAAAAAGAAATGCTAGCTTTAATTTCTGGAAGATATTATAAAATTCGCAGAAGTTACAACATAATGATTTCCCATTAGATTAGTAGTGTCAAAATATCTCTTTGATGCTTTATTATTACAATAGCCACATGGAAAAGATAATAAGAATTTAATTAAGAGTATATATTTTGCACAAATACGTAAATAAATAAATAACAAAAAAAATTAAATAATAATATATATATGTATATATATATACTCGTTTTAATTTCTGGGAGATACTACAAAATTCGCAGAAGTTACAACATAATACACTCATGTCCATAAATTAAGGATAATTCAGAATCCCACAGAAATTGAACTCTAAAATAAAAATTTCACCTGTAGAATTAACACACACATCTTGAAGAAGAATATGCAAATTACAGGAAACCACCAGATGGCGCGGATAGTACGCCACAATGACGAGAGTGTAAGAGAGGGGTATATAAGGAATGGTGGCAAAGAAGTAAAAATGTTCACAAGCGCTTTAAAAGCCTTTCAGTGCAATAACCGCATAGTTATGGCACAAAGGAAGCATTCGGATGATTTTTACATGGTAGAATTATCGGACGACTGGAATGTGGACATACCCAGCTGGAAGTATCCGAGGAACTTGGAATCGCCCAGAGTGTCATCTCCAGGCTTTGGCAACGATTCCAAGATGATGGTAATGTGAGTAGATGTTGCAGCACAGGTCGCCCCCGAGTTACAACGCCGAATGAGGAAAGGTATTTAGCAGTTACTGCCAAAAGAAACAGACGGAGCACAGCATCAGGACCTGTCTCGTCAGCTCTCTTCAGCTACCGGTACGACAGTTTCAAGGCAGACCGTGTACAGACGCTTAGGGCACATTGGTCTATACGCTCGTAGGCCTGTCAGATGTGTTCCACTTACCGCAACTCAGTGTCGCCTGCGATTAACCTGGAGTAGAGAGCATGCATTGTGGACACCGCAACAGTGGTCTGGTGTGATGTTTTCCGATGAGTCCAGGTTTAGTTTGCAGTCTGATTCTCGCCGGACTTTCATATGGAGAGGGCCAGGTACCCGTTACCACCAAGAGAACACCATTGAACGACACCGTTACGGTGGTGCAGGATGGCTCGTTTGGGGAGGAATTATTCTTGGTTCCAGAACTGACCTGCATGTTCAGAGTGTAACGATGACAGGCCACATCTATCGGGATGTCATTCTGGAACAACATGTACGTTTATTTCGGGGCGCCATGGGTGCTGAATTTCTGTTTATGGATGACAACGCCCGTCCGCACCGTGCAAACATTGTAGACGAATGCCTTCAATTGGAGGATATCACCCGTATGGATTGGCCAGCATACTCACCGGACTTGAATCAATAGAGCATGTGTGGGATATGCTTGACCGACGAATTGCAGCCCGTCAACCCCTCCCACCTGTCAACCGGAACTTCGGAGGGCATTGCTTGATGAGTGGTGTAATATTCCCCAAGATCAGATTGATAATTTGATACTCAGCATGCCTAGGCGTCGTAAGACCTGTATTGCATCGTCCGGGAGACATACTCCATATTAACCATCATACTAACCATGTTATACTGTTTTTTGTAAATAGGTTCTTTTTGAAATTTGCTCCAGGGAGTAAAAATCGCAATTTTTATTAATTATGTCAAACATATAGCATCTTTTTTGCTCTTTACCTTTTGTTTAATAAATAGACTTTACAAATAAGTCAAATTTGTTTTGCTTCTGTCTCTTTCTTTGCCTGAACTTCATTATCCTTAATTTATGGACATGAGTGTAGTTAAACATAATGGTTTTCTATTAAATTAACAATGTCAAAAATTCGTTTTCGCAAAATTCGTTATTATTACTATAGCCACATGGAAAAGATAACAAATTCAATATCATGGCTTTAACATTATTATTTGAACTAAATGGCTAAACATGTAAACAAAAAAAAAAAAAAGTAAACTCTTCTCAAGATACCATCCATCAAGTCGGATTGCTCACAAACTTCTCAAAATCGAAATTTAGCTAGAATTCGGTACGAAAACAAACAACCCGGCGGAACTAAATCTTCACGCTTTTCCCATACCAAAGCATGTTCTAATAATAAAAGCAAATGCCGCCATACAAAGAAGACTTTATATTCGCTCCCATCATGCAAGAAGAGGGAGTGAGCAGAAGAAAAAAGCATCTCTTTTTGCAGTAAAATAACCTGGACGGAACCCCTCGAGGAATTCAGGTTTATGATGAGCGATGGCGTATCGCCTTCCTCCCCAAAAGGCCGAGCAGGGGGGTGGTCCAAACGATAGCTCATCCGTTATTGAAAGCATTTCATCACTGAAGGTTTCATTCACTCCTAGGCATTTATGGGAGTGATATCTCTGGAATCGAATGCTTTGGGTGTTTGGCGACCTTTCATCCACAGCCTTCCAACCATATCGATACAAAAGTAGACTTTTTTTGCCTCCCCTGTCATAAAAAAAAAAAAAGCAAATGGTTTCAACGTTTCGGATTTTTTTTTTTTTTTTTAAATGATCTGCAAATGGACTTATATATGAAAGTAATAGTTGTTTGCTTTTGAAAATGTATATCTGTAGCCAGAAAAAACAAACTGCTAATATAGTCAATACAAAGATTTTTTTTTTTTTTTTTCAATTCAATAGTAAAGTTAACTATAATAAATATATAATTTTTTTTCACATACTCGATTAAAGAAAAAGCAAAAATAATTTTAATTATCGTCATCATCATCAACAGTGGAGCAACAGCCCCATGGTGGGCCAAGGCCGTCTGCCTACTGGTAGATTTCGAGACAAGAGATGTTTTTCTTTTTACGGCGTAGGGTTGTTATCCCTACGCCCAACATTCTTATAGTCATTGTAGACCGGAACGTACGGCTTAATATGGATTCCGAACACTACAAACATCTATGGCACCGTCAGGACTCAAAACCGAAGCTTATAGCACCGAGCGGCAGAGCGCTAGTCACTCGGACATCAGGTCTCACTTTTAATTATATCTTCGTAAAAATAATATCTTTCAAATAAAATTGTGTTTGATAATAAATCATTAATAATAATTATTAACGAGCTATAATTATCAACATTAATAATAATTATTTATGAGTTATAATTATTAACATTAATAATAGTTATTAACAGACTTAATAATACCAAATTAAAAAATCCTTTTTATAGCTTAATCAATTGAACTCTACATATGAAAATTCGTTCTAAAATTGCAACAAGGGCTACTACTAGGGCGTACTATTATAACAAGTACTTGTTATTTAATTGAATTTTTTTTCTGAATTATCTTTTAGGACTTTTAAATAAAGTAATACAAAATCAAAAATTGGTATTAAATAAAATTAAGATCTCGCAAATAAACCAAATTGTTTCTGTGATACCAATACAATAATTTGAGATAATGATACGAAATAAAAACTATCTAAACAAATTGCTATTTTTTTAATTCAGATTTGGAATCTTTTAAAGTGATTATTTTTATGAAAAATATTTATTTCATGAATTATTAATAAAACTAATGAATTAAAATAAGTTCTTGATTTCAGTTAGTCATTTGAATTGGAATCTCATTATAAGTTGAAGATTATCAATTATTTAAACAACAATTTTTTAACTTTCATACATCAAAATATTTATAAAAACTTATCACTGTACATAAGAATTTTGAATAATAGTTTTATATAAATAAGCTGAAAAAAGATCCAGTAGGACTGTTATTGGGAAAAAAAATGTACGACATTATAATTTATAAAAACAAACCACGTTTATTTTTTAGCAGACAAGTAAACATAAACCATATTTTGAAATATAGTTTCTGTTTGAAAGCAACGAACATCCACAGATCCCCAAGAACTGGTGGCCTTTGTGGTTGGCCTATCAGAGACCGCGATCTGTGTGCTCTAGGAAGAGAGGTGGGCAGATTTCTGGGACAGATAATTACGGGCATGTGGGCAGATAAAAATCTGTTTGGTAATCGATGTACACAACTTAAAAAAGATCGCCAACAAGTGATATGAACCTCCTCCGCAAGGCATTAAACCACTTGTAGTAAGTAGCAGGAAAAAAATAGTTTGCTTTAAACATGATTTATTTGATTCAATTTTTTACTCAATCGCACTTGAAGGTTTATTAATGGAAAACGTTCACTTGGTTTCATTTGATGGTATTTTGTAAGAGATTGGTGTTTTCTATTTCTACTACAGAAATATTTTTTTTTGTTGTTGTTTTTGAATGTCGTGCACTTTGACCAGAGCATTTCAAGCAGCAGTAATTTTTCGAACAGATTTACAAGGGTACACAATGAGGAACCTGCTATACTACAAGTTGTATATGTTCTGTTGAAAAAAAATCTTGATCATTTCTTGAACTTGTGGGCGGGGATTATTCTATTGAAAGATAACTTCAAGAATACCTTGAAGGAAAGGATAGACTTCGGGCTCCAGCACTTAAGACGTAACTATTGCTGTTAAAATTACATACAATTCGTAACAGCTGAGATCGTCCATGATATGCAATCGCATCTCAGCCCATAACTACAGGTATTCGTCCACTATGACGGAAGTTAGCGTTCGTTATTTCGGAAGTTAGCGTTCGTTATTTTGTTCATTGCCATAAATTATCTTTAATAAGTTTTGGAGATAAAATAAGTAATGAGTCAGCATCTGGTCAAGAAACTTGGAAGATGGAAATAGAAGACCCCGGCATAGCGTCTAATGCGAATGCGGCCATCATGGTACTACAAATTTAAGTGGGATTCGTAAAAAACAAACCACTTGTTGCCAATCTGCACTGCACTCTCTATGTTCATGAGTTAATTGCAGCCACAGGCCTCACCGGTTTTGCGTCAGGGGATCCAGCATAAAGAAGTTTTTCACACAGTCCACGGTGAAGCAGACGTCGACGAATTGGCAAAACAGAATATATATATATATATATATATATATAATAACAAAATTTTTTTTTTTTTTACTACTTCTTTAAATTTCATTAAACATTTCATCGTATAAAATCTAAACACCAAAATGTTTTGCATCAAATTTATGCATCCCAATACATTGCCTGTGATTCACTCACAGCACCGAACGTGAAAGACGCAAGATTTATTAATTAATTAGTCTGGACTAAAAGTCCTAAGTGAATTACCCGCATGATCCAGAAGCATCCATAACATTAATAAATGCAGCATTAAATACTTTAATAAACTGGTTAGGCTTTAAAAGATGGACAAATTATTCCACAAATTGCTTTCAAGAGCGTGTCATGCTATAAAATAGTACATCCTGTACGTCATGATTGCACCATCTGTTTACGGTCTGTGGGCGGCCAATTATCCACAATTAAACGCAGCATAATCGTTCACTCGGCTTGATTAGATTCTGAGGTTCACAAACTAGGACCTAATGGATGATCCAGTTGATTGATTGCACGAGTGACCACATGTGGCGAGACTGTGGCTTCATTATTCCACCCCCTCTTTGCTGGTGAACTTTTAATCAAAGGCACATAAAGGAGTGAGGAATAGAACGAAAAACTCGTTTAATATCGAGTTTTTGTTGGCTTTTTCAATGGTGTCGCCTAATATATATTTTTTTTAATCTGATGAGTGAAGCAGTCGGTTAAGATTAGACAAAGTGGATATTGTTTATTTTTCTTTTATTTTTTAATAATGTTTTGTTCATTGCCATAAATTATCTTTAATAAGTTTTGAAGATAAAATAAGTAATGAGTCAGCATCTGGTCAAGAAACCTGGAAGATGAAAGAAATAGAAGGTTTTTAAACAGCTGGAGAAATAAAAATATTTATTTTAATCTTCTTAGGTGCACATTTTTTTTTTTTTTTTTAAGTAAAGGGGAGATATGTTCTTTTTTTCACTTCATTATATCCTATTTATAAGATGTTTTCCAGTGGATAGCTGGTTGGGTTTTTTGAGGGAACTCTATTCGAAACACAAAAAATGAATTCGAGGAGAAAATTTTCGTGTCTATGCTGGGCTCCGTCCTTGCACTTGGAGAAGGGAGTACAATTTCTAAATTGAGGTACTCTGTTTTAAATAGAAATGGTATTTTGTGGATGCATCGTAGCACTTCGTGGTATAATTTGAGTAACACTGAATTTACCACATATATGTAATTATTCAAGTCAAAATGGTCAGTGTTTGAAAATAATAATTTCAAATTGATCGTTAGGTTTGTTTGTTTTGTCGCTGGGTCATTTTGTGCACACTTTGGGCTAATTATACCGGGACCTACAATTTAACGTGGATTCCGAACCACTAACAAGCATCCCTGCCGCAGCCAGGATTCGAACCTGAAGCCCGTGGTATCAAAGGCCAGAGAGCTAACCAATTGGCCATCAGGGCGCTGATCGTTGAAGTGTAATATTTCACAACTGAGATAAACTCTACAGGAAATGGAATTTGTTTAAATTACAACTCATGTAAAATTGCAATGGGACACTTATTCAATTGAATTCATATTAATGAAATAACAGTACGAGTTATTTATTTATTATTTTTAAAAATTTCCAATAGCTGGATTTAGTAACAGAACCAAAAAAAAGGAAATTTTTTAAAAGAATTGATGAATTGATGTTAAAAACTTTTCTTTTTTTGTTGGACAAAACAGCTTTACTTACATTTATAGTCGATGTAAAATATTAAATTTCTAAATAATGGAAACAGTTTATTTTAGTCAATAATTACAATTGTTAAATAAATAATATCAAAGAGGTACGTTAAAAAGCTAAGCGATTGTTTATATTATTTCCTGAAATATTTTACTAATACAAGGATATTGTACTATACATGGCCTTGCTGGAAAGGTAAAAAGGACTCACATAATTTGCCCGAACGGTTATTTTTAATTCTCATTCTACTTTAAACAGCTTTTAAAACAAATATTATTCACTGCTTTAACGTCATCTACTAACAAAAATCTCGAAATAGAATGGGTACAGGTTCGAAAGTCCTTCTTTCGAAGCCAAGAAATGAGCAAATGGTTCGATTTACGAGGTGAGAACTTTCACACGAAAGTAGATCCGATTTATTTCCTGACATTTACGAGATCCAGATTTTTAAAATATTTTTTTTTTTTTTCCCCAATAAAGAAAGAGAATAATCTTCCAGCAAATTTAAGAAACGATTGTGAAAACGGGGTCATTCGATAATTAAAGCACCGGCTTCTTTTGAAACACAATCTTCTTTCTTCTTGCTTCACAGTTATTTATTAGGTTCATTAAAAATAAATAATAAAAGAAAAGGAGTGGCTTTCGACCACTTTGGTATCGAATCTTTTACGTAAGTTGCACGTCCATCATCATTCGATACCTTAATCTACCACTTTCGAAAGAAGATTAAAAGGTAATTCTGAACCTCTACACACTAATTCTCAAATGGAAGAATAACACAAGACTGTCAAAGGATAATTGCTCGTGCTTTTGAAAAATTTTAATTAAAAAACTCCACAGTTTTAAGTAGATTAAGAGAAAATCAACAACAAAGAGTCAGACAAGAAACACGAAAATGTATCGGTTGGAGGGGAATTCATATAATATTATAAATATATATATAATATAACAAAAACGGAATTTTTATTTTTAAAAATTGTGAGAATAGAAATACTTTTAACAGTAGGATCATACACATTAACTAATATGGAAATATTTTCAATTAATAAGTTGTTCTACATTGTTTCATAATAAATAAGTAATATTATTAATAATTTAATATGTATATAATAAAGTAACGTGTTTGAATCAGCAGGCGGAGCGGGCTAGAGCCATTGCTTTGAAAAATAAGGAAACTCAATGCTACGGCTACATCGTCGTAATAATGTTAATAACAATAAACAATGATCGACTCGTGGCTCAGTGGCAACATGCGGCGCTAGTGAGCAATAGAGTTGAGGTTCAATCGCTGGCAATAATGGCAATAATGCCGCAATAATGTAGACGCTATTTCAAAAACAAGGAGACACGATGGCGTTTGTGATGCTCTTGCCTCGTGAGTCGGACTACTAGGCGGGAGTTTTCCTGGTTTTCTTCCATAAGATATACAAATGCGGGTAGTTTCCTCTAAAAATCATCTGAAGGCACTGCCCTCCTTCTTCAGCGACTCGGAGCCAAGTCAGACTTCTACTCTACGAGTGCTCCATCACAACAGAAGTTGCCCCTTTCCCTCCATCCATGAGTAGATTACTCATGGGGTGTCTGTCCCGAGCTGTAGGACTCTGATGATTAGTCATAATACAATATACAATAATAAAATATTTTAAGGATTTTTGTATCGATGTAATTTTCGTAAAGAACGATCCGAAATAAAACTTTTTTTTTTAAAATTTTCATAAAGTTATAGAACGTAAAAATTAAATTTAAAAACAACTATTTTCACAACTAAAAATGAAATTCGTACTATATCCTCACTTTATGCAAAATAAATAAATGTTACAAATCAAATTTTCTTATACTGAAATACTGCTTCGAATTCATAATAATAAGCTAATTTAATTAATTTAAATATTTAATAAACTTAAATCTAACTATTAATTAAAATTAAAAAATTCTTTGGATCATATTTCAATAATTCATGTAATTTCAAATAATAAGTATTACTGTAATCATAATTTGTTTTTGATAAGAAAAGACGAATACAGAATTTTTACACAGAATAATTTAAAACAGAATAGAATAATAATATACAGAATAAAAATGCAGAATAATTTAAAGAATATGAAATGTAATGTAAACACGTTTTACACAGATATTTTGAAAACATAACTTTTCGTTTTCATGTTTGCAAACTTAAATTACTTATTTTTATATATTATAGCTATATCATTCAGATAATGTGTAGCCAAACATCGAAATATTAAAAACAAAACTTATCGTACAATAAATTCAAATAATACATTTTTTATCAATAATACATTTTTTATCATTATTAGAAGTCTAATGAAGAACAAGAACATCATTACACACAAAGGAATAAAACGAATAAAATTAAAGAAAAGCTTTCTGAAAATTTAAATATAATGTTAAAGAGCATACTAATGTTTTTAATGAAAAAAATAAAAAATTAACACAGCAATAAATATTCGCCTACTTTTAAGATAATTTAACAAATTATACGACATTTAAAATGACATCATATCAGAACACGATCATAAGGAATATTTATGATTTATTTCTGGTTTTCACGCATTTAAAATACAGATTAAAAGTTAGAATAGATTTATTTTAAGATAAAATTTTGTTTTTGGTTAGTTTTAAAATAAAGATTTAAATTTTATCACAAAAGTCAGTTTTTTTTAATACAATGAGTTATGAGGAAATTACATACTTTGTTTTCATTTATACAAACTGGTTTTTCAATTATTATCATTTTATTTTAGAGGAATAAGGAAATATTTCACTTATTTTTTCTCACTTTCTGAGCTTATTGAATCAAGAAGTCCTTGGTTTCAGGTCTAACAATAAGTTGTTAAAGAAAAATTGATTATCGATTAGAGTAATAAATGAACTTTATAATGTCTACTGTGATATATCAACGGCAGAGTTACATAACTTTATTTATTAATACTCTACTAAAAAACAAGGATTAAGATAGTGAGTTCTCACTGAGATTCATACTAAAAATTTTGAAAATGATTAAAACATTAAAATAAATATACGAAACAATATTTAATTTTATGATTCTTACATCATGTATATAGTAACTCCGTTTCATAATCTTTACTGAGATTGCATGTAAAAGCAAATGGAATGTTAGTTAAAAAATAGTTCATTGCTATAAAATGTAAATTTAACATAATATAAAAGTTTTAAAACATGTCTAGCAACTTTATGTTGAAATTTTCGTTCTCCTTTAGAATATTCTGATTCAACCTTTTTACACAGTCAATAGTTGAATAATTTTCATCATATATATTGCATTTCTGCTTCTTATTTTCAACTTATTCCTAGATTATTAATTTCCATAAAAAATAAACAAGTACCACAATTATCTGAGAAATTTATCGATAGTGGTGATTTTCGTATTGAATAAAATGTTAGTATTAAATCTATAAAAAATAAATATCATTTAAACCAACAATAACTAATAAAACAACATCAAACACATTTGATTTATAAAATATTAAAAATACCTAAAATATCCACAGTATTAAATTATTGTTCAATGAAATAAACACCATTATTGAATTCATTATCAAACGTATTTCATGTGAAAATATTAAAAATACCTAAAGTATCCACAGTATTTAATTATTGTTCAGTGAAATAAACACCATTACTGAAGTCATTATCGAAATAAAATGAAAGAAATATCAGAAATTCCTGCATATAATTTTTTTATTCCAATGAGGATAAAAATTTGTTTTTTCATTATTTCAATCATTTAGTCACTAAATAGTTGACAGTTTCATTATAGGAACACAGTAGTGCTTAATTTAAAGGTAGAAGAGAGAATAATACTTTCTTTTAGGGTTTCACAGACAACTTGCTTCGAATTCATGAGTCACATGGTAAAAAGTAGAAGATTCATGGCAAATGTGAGACATTCAGTTAAAATCAGTACCGAATCTTCCAAATTTTTAAAAATAGTATCTATAATTCAGAATAAAACTCTTATCCAATCACACCCAAACACTAGGTCATGAATGGGATTATATGGGATTTCAGCATTAAAACTCACAAGCATATTTTCGTTTTCTAAAATAAAAATTTGCAATCAAATACTAAAACTATTTCTTAATCTTAATCATAGATTTAAGGTCATATAATATAATGATAGATTACAAGTTATTTCTATGCAACACAAAATGTTTATTATCCTAGAAAATATAGTTTATTTCTAACTTCGTTATTCTATTTTTATTCGAATATCTTAAATGTTATTTTCAATATGTTAAAGGTTATTTTCACTTATTTTATATCTGCAGTTATCATATAGTTTACAGCTTTTTTAAATTGCTAGACATAAACTATTAGAATGATAGCAGCAGATTCGACAGCCACGACAAGCCTATTACACTACACCCACATAGTGTGATTCCATTTAAAAACGGCCATCACTATGATATGGCATTTGAAGAGTTCATATGTCCGTCAATAGACAAACAGAATGAACTTTATCTTGCCCATACCTGGCATAACAATGAAAACTTTCAGTTTGGTTACACTTGTCTGGGCCCGACTCGTGGCTCAGTGGCAACATGCGCCGCTAGTGAGCATTAGGGCGGAGGTTCAATACGCCGACATTGTTGTAGAAAATCTTTCAAAAGACGAGGATATTCAATGGACTTTGTGATGTTTAGCATCTTAACTCGTTACTCGATTACCTGGTGGGTGTTTTCCGGGTTTTCTCCCATACGATACTCAAATGCGGGTGTAGTTACCCCTAAAAGTTCTCTCGGAAGACATTGCTCCCTTCCCCTTCCTCAGCGTCAAGGAACCAAGTTAGACTTATACCTTCTTACGAAGACAGACTTCTGTGTTTCATCACAACAGAAGCTGTCCCCCTCCTTCCATGAGACCACACGGGTTCTTGGACTTGGTCTAGACGTTGCTGTCTACCAAGTAAGATAATAATAAATAAATAAACAATATAAAAGCACTTGTCTTGTTTGAACCAATATCTATGAATTAGAAAACCGAATGCACTATGTGGCCTGATGGACAATTGGCTAGCGCTTCAAGTTCGAATCCTGATGGATGATAGTTAGTGGTTCGGAATCCACGTTAGAATGTAGGTCCCGGTCAAATTAACTCAAAGTGTGCAAAAATTACTATAGAGCGACAAACCAAACCAATGCACTATACATCAATCAGCACTAACCTTTTTTATTTTATAATAAATGTCTTTTTTTCTATAATTTTGCTTTTTATAATTATCTAATTTTTGGTATAATCTAATAACTCATTGTCTTCTTTCGATTTTTCATAATAACAACTCTTTAAAGCTATAAAGCCGAATACTAAAACCACAGAATACAAATATTTTTCACGAACAGATTCCGCGGAGAAATAGTTATTGAATGAACAATTAATAGTTCTCATTCCCACGAAAACAAGACTGTTTGTTCCATGCAGCAGCCAACCGAACGCTCACTCCTGGGTGCGCAATCGCATTTCTCCCAACCCTTCTGATCAAATATAGCAACACTTGACATCAGTTGCGTTGCTAATTAAAGGAAAGTGAAGTATGGGTAGGTAAATAAAAACCACGTGGGACTACAGCTACGGGGTCCCGCGTGACTCGACAACAAATCGGAGCGTTTGATGTGTGATTCACTGATATTTCCGCGCTTTAAAGGAGAAAATGGTGGCCGATAACTTTGCGGTGAATTCTGAAAGTTTAATAATCCGCCAAAGAAAAGATAGGAAGTTTACTTTCACCATGGCAACCATGATTCAGTCATACAGAAAACGAAAACACAAGATTCTTTAACAGAAAATGAGATTGTTGGAATTCAGCTATTCCTTAAAGCATCCGGAAAATCTTGGACGCAAGAGGAAAAAAATACATAATAAGTTTAATGTACTATAAAATGCAATTATAAATTACAAATACTTCTAATACCATCTGTCTTACATCTGTATATTGGATTGCTTTGTACTGTAGTGTATATATTGCGGCCTGATGGCCAATTGGCTGGCGCTCTGGCCTTTGGTACCGCAGTTTCAGGTTCGAATCCTGACAGTGGCATAGATGTTTGTGAGTGGTTCGGAATCGATGTTAAATTGCAGGTCCCTGTCTAATTAGCCTAAAGTATACAAACCAAAACAAACTGTATTGTATACTTCTTTATATAATCATATATTGTATTACAATATATATTTAATATATTGTATTACTTTCCTCTATATTCATATAGAAATTGTTAGATAATCATATATATTTAATTCAAATCTATAGCAAGACTTATTGTTTGAATTTCAATCTCATTTCAATAAATGAATATTTGTATAAATAATAGTATAAATATTAATTATAGCCTCAGTATATTGTAAAGAAAAACTGGTACAAATCTAATTACAAAATTACTTACTTATTCTATTTTTTTTATTTAAAAAGAAGATATAGTTTAAGATTGGGCCTCAGGACTAGTGCTCTGGAGCTCGGTGCCATGGATGTTCGTACTGTTTCGGAATCCACTTTGAATAGTAGATCCCGGTCTAGTATGACTGTTGGGCGTAAGATTGACAACCCTACCCCATAAAAAGAAAACATCTCCTGTCTCGAAATCTGCCAAAAGGCAGACAGTCTTGGCCCACCACGGGGTTGCGCCATGAAGAAAAAGTAGATAATTTAGATTACTAAAAATATGCCTGGCATTGTAACTGTACAATATCAACATTAAACTTGAAAAATATGTTTGTGATAAATCTAAAAAAATAAAAATACAAAGTCAATTTTCCAGTTTCATAACAAATCATTGTTCTAACTTGTCTACTTCTGGTTTAGTAAATAGAACAATACATTTTCTTTAAAATTACGAGGTGCTTTTTACGTTAAAAAACATTCTGTAACATAAAATGAATAAAAACAACAACAACAACGGCTTGTTTGCAATACGTCCACTTTACTTTACCAAACTGTTTTTTTAAAAAATGGTTTGAATTCAGATTTATTAGCGGGGTCGAACAATAGGTTGATAGAAAATCTCACAGACCCTTTAAGCCATTGTATAAGCCCGAACAGGACGTGATCGCAAATAAACTCATCCCTTCAGCTTCGAATGTCCAGCAGGAGAACAGAACAGATCACACAAGGTGATTTCGAAGAAAACGCAACAACCACCTGCAAATTTGTATCCTTTCTGCGAACGATAATGAATGCGTTGTCACTGTCGAACACAACCAGAAAGCGGAAAATCGCTCGTAGCACAATGGAATTGCTGTAAAAAAAAAAGTTACAGGTTCAACACGTGAGATGGCATTCGAAATGTCGAAGAAGAAGAAAAAAATATATTGAAGAAAGAAAAAAAAAAAAAATTCCAGGGTGTTGTCATCAAATACTGCCCACGCTCAAACGGTTGAACCTCGAGGACAAGTTGGTCCACCAGTGATTTTTTTTTTTTTCCTCCTTTTATTTAAGTCATTGACTTTAGTGTTTTTTCGTCTCCCCCTCCCCCTTTTTTTTACTTTTCTTTTTCTCCTACCTTGAAATAAGCAAGGTAGCATAGTATTTTTCGTGCTTAAAAGTTCTTGACATGGAGCAAGGTCACATTTTACAAGTGCATTGGAATCTGAAACACTAGACGAATTTATTTTAATTATTCGATACGGTTACGGTTTCTTTGTTTTTCAACAGGAAGTGAATCTACATAAAAATTAATTAATCAATAAAAAAACTTATTTAAAAAAATGAAAATACAAATTCAATAAATTAAAAAATATTAACGAGAACAGATGATATTATTAGGGACCGTAATCTATATTATATACATGATCTGAGTATAGTTATACAAGAATCGATCTAAAAATTTTAAGAAGCAGGAAAATAGTTTATATCTACTATTAATATAAAGATGATGCTATTGAAATAGTTCACATAAATCAATTAATAAAATTCACATTAATAAAAAATCATTTAAAAAAAATGAAAATACAAATTCAATAAATTAACTCGTAGAGATGATGTGATTGAAGATTGTTATCTATATTGTATGCATGATCTGAATATAATTATACCAAAATCCATTTAAAAATTTTAAAAAGCAGGAAATAATTTATATCTAACAATAATATAAATGATGATGTTATTAAAATAATTCATATAAATCAATTAATAAAATTTACATTAATAAATAACTTATTTGAAAAAATGAAAATACAAATTCAATAAATTTTAAAAAAAATAAACTCGTACAAATGACATGATTGAGGATTGTAATCTATATTGTACGCATAATCTGAGTACAATTATATCATAAATATTAATTAGAATATATCTAAATATTTTAAAAGGCAGGGAAATAGTTTATATCTGCAAATAATATAAAAGATGGTATTATTGAAATAATTCACATAAATCAATTAATAAAATTCACATTAGTAAAAACTTATTTAAAAATGAAAATACAAATTCAATAAAATAAAATTAAATCCATACGAATGATATGATTGGGGATATTAATCTATATTGCATATATGATCTGAATATAATTATACCAGGACCCATCTAAAAATTTTAAAAAGCAAGAGGAATAATTTATATCTACTAATAATATAAAAGATGATGCTACTGAAATAATTCTCATAAATCAAACTAGATTGCACTTTTGTATTAGAAAAACAAAGATTCAGGAAATTCTCTTCTAATGAGAAAGATTCTCTTTTAATGAGTCAGTATTAATAATGATGAATAATCTATCATTTGGTCACAGAAAAATATATAATCAATTCTTTGACTCATCAAAAAAAAAAAAAAAATGAAGGTCAGAAATATAGTTCATGCAAAACAAATACTAAATGAAAAAAATATCCTCAATCATTAAAAAAAAATAATAATAAATAAATAAAAACTTCTGAATGTTGATTAGTAGAAATTTCCCTTTTAAAAACTACTGTTTTCTGATATTCAATTATTTCATGCGAATGTATTATTAAGATGAGCACGGGGAAAATGTTCGTCGGCTTTGTGGAAGGCAATGTTAATAGCTGGTTTTGTCATATTTGGTCAAAGGAATCCATTTGAATTCACAGAATCGGTCAAGAAGACTTGTCCCAGGTATTTAACAAACAGAGAAGATCGCCTTTTGGCTCTCTTTTCTCTCTATTTTGTTCATTCATTTCAGATTATTTTGTGACAACATGAAAAAAAAAATCTTGTTATTATGGTACGAAAATGTACTTACATTTAAAAAGTTATAGGCTAATTACACATCATATTTACTTCAGACAGTGTACCTACCTGGTCATCTCATTGGTCAGGATAACAATGAAGGTTCTACATTCTAAAGATATGATTGCATTTAAGAATGACTCACGATATGTTACGATACGGATTAAGAAAAATAATTATAATCAATTAAAATTATTTAAAAATATAATTTACGAATGATTTTTTTTTAACTGCGATAATTTGAACAACATCAAACAATAAATAAAAATTAATTACATCTTTTTGTAAGACTATACATTGTTACAATGATAATGGTGCGCGGATTTGATGAAGACCACCTACAAAACACTCACAAACCTTTTAAAGAAGAATGTTACATTTTTTTATTTCATTTTTTTATATATATTATATATATATAATGGAAAATAAATAACTAAATCTCTGGCACTACAGCCTCATGATGGGCTAAGGCCGCCTGCCTACTGGCAGATTTCGAGACAAGAGATGTTTTCTTTTTACAGAGTAGGGTTGTCTGCCTGACGTCCAAGGCTCCATAGTCGTATTAGACCGGAACCTATGATTTAAAAGTGGATTCCGAACAGCTACAAACATTTATGATACAACTGAGGCTCGAGCCCGAAACCTGTGCACCGAGCGCCAGAACGCTATATAATTGAAAATACATAACATAATATAAAAAGTAAATAGACTAATAAGTGTTTTAGAGGGTTGATTTAATTGATTTAATAAGTGTTTTAATATTTGTTTTATTTAATGCTAGCCAAACAGAGTACATTAGTTTGATGGTTACGGTATATTGATTTTTTTTAAATATTCATGTCTAAATATAATTTTTCACAAGCATGTGAAAGCTTTCAAAGAAGCTTAAGTACTGTCTAACAACAACCACAGCTTAAGTATTGTCTAACGACAATCACAGCTTTATTGTCTAACGACAACCACAACATTCAACACATCATGCATCGTGTGGTAACAACCACAGTTACTTCGGTGAAAGCAATTTGAAAATGAAACATTGTTTTGTCAATGATACGAAATACATTACGTATTTTTTGAAACAAACATTCATCCATTGCTAATTGATCACCAACAGTAATTAAGACTCTTGTTAAAAGTTAAAGAACAAATAAATAAAAAAATTAATGTAATGCAAATCCTGTATAAATGAAATTAAATTCACGGTTCGAAAGTAACAGTCAACGCATCCCTAACATATAATAATTTTTATATATTTAACTAAGTATTTAATTTAGTAAACGATAACTAGAAACTAATTGGAAACAATAAGCAAAAAGTCGAACTGATTCTTAAAATAAAATGGACAAAACATAAGTCAAAACTCAATGATCTTAAAATGATTTGAACAACATAGTGAACAAACCGGCCAATTTATATCCTTCCCTTTCCTCATTATCCGTTTATATATATGCAAGGAAAGTGAAAGGAATCTAAAAAGAAAAGAGTTAGATAGATACAGGAAAGAAAAAGGAGATGAAAAACAGAGCCACCCACTGTCATGAGTGATGTTTAGAAATACGCCCAGTTGATTACGCTCCTAACACAAAATGCGCTCTTTGTTTTTTTTAAACACAAATTAAATGGCAGATTGATTTTTTTTTAAAAAATCGCATTTTCAATGTTTACACAACAATAACCAGTTCTCATTAGGTAGACAGATTGAAGGCGAAATACTTTGCGATGTTTTTTTTTTTTTTTTAATGTTTAAATAAATAAGCAAACATGAATATAAATAATAAAAACACAATAGAATATGCATTTTGTTTTTTATATAACCGAATTTTAAAGGCTAAAATGGAAATATTTATTTTTAAAGTAAACGCTCCTAAAAATTTTTTTTTTTTTCCCAGAAAAATATACGTAAAAAATTTATGTTTAACTTGTTGAAATTTTCTATTTTCCTGCCCGTTTCGGAAACAAACCGTAAATCGATCTCAGTTTGGGTATTTGTACATCGTAACTGGTGTTGCGTCCGTTATGTTTGAGCGTGTTTTGTGTTTGGTCAATTTCATTTTAGTAAAAAACGAACAGCAGGTGTAAGTTGAACCAAAAGCGCTAACAACTTGAACCAAGAGCCTGGTTTGCTCTGCTCACAAACCAAATGCAAACTCTTTATTAATGCAAAAGCCCCATGGTGGGCCAAAGCCGTCTGCCTACTGTCAGATTTCGAGACAGGACATGAGCTTCACGCACAATTGGAAGATAAATTTTTATTGCAAAAGCAACTAGAATTCCAATATTTTTAGTGCACAGGTTTTTTTAATTATTTAAACAGACACTTAATGAAATATTAAAAGATTTATTTGAGCGATGCCATTCAATATATGAACATTTTACAACAAAGAATCAAATCCTTCGAGGCCTGTAATATATATATATATTCTTTCTAATGCAGCTGGCAAACACTTAGACAGCTTGGTCTTAGATGACTTAAGGCAAGCGCTTCACAGATGTACTCACTTTGCATAGCAGGGGACGCGTAACTTGAAGATAAGCCACGGACGCGGAGTAACAATGCCCCCAACGCTCTACGATACTATTAGACCGGGACCTACAGTTTAAAGTGGATTCCGAACCACTACAAACACCCATGGCACCACCGGGACTCGAACCCGAAACCTGTCGTACCGAGAGCCAGAGCGCTAGCCACTCGTCCATTCAGCATACACAAGTCAGCGAGGTCGCCCTCATGACTTTACCGAGTTGAGTTGAGTGGTTTTCGTTCTCCACCTTCCTTTCATTCGAAGTTCAACCAAATAAGAGATTTAAAAGTCACCTTCCAATAAAAGAAAAAAAAAAAGCATATTTTTAGTGGATTTTCTTTCATAAATATATTTTTTTTTCTTTAGTAGTTTCAAAGAAAAGAGAGAGAGCATTGGTTCACTAAAGTAGTACACTAGAAAAACTTCGCTTGTTATATATATATATAAAAAAAAAAAGCTTTTAGGAATAAATAAAATTTTCAGAAAATTAAATTCTATATTCTTAAAGCCGGAGATGATTTGACACATCGTATATAATCCATCACTCAAAAAAAGGAATCTTTAAAATCATGACTATTTTTTTTTTTTTATTTACCTGTTTTTTTTATTTTTTATTTTACTTTAGTTATTTTTTAGAAGGAAAAATGATTGTAACTAAGGAGAGGGAAATATTGAACCCAAAAAAGAAATAAAATCGGAATCCACTTAAAAATATATTAAACTTCTTTTAAACTACAGGAATGATTGGTAAGAGATAAATTTCTTTAAAAATTTTTTAAGAAGAAGCGATGAGATGGTTTTTTTTTTTTTACTGCAGCTGGCAAACATTTAGACAGTTGTCTTTGATGTCTTAAGGTACGTGCTGCACCGACGTTACTCATTTAGCACTACCCAGGAGGGTAGTGCACTACCCGACACGGCTTCCGTTCAGGGGTAACAATACCTCCGCAACGCTCTATGATCCTGTTAGACCGAGACCTATGGCTTAAAGTGGATTCCGAACCCCTGCAAGCAATCCATGGCACCGCCGGGACTCGAACTCGAAACCTGTGGTACCGCATTGAGATGAAAATAAATAAATTATTTAAAAGGCATATTTTTGTAATTAAAAATGCAAGTTTTTATTTTTGTTTGGTATTTCGGGGATGTTCATAAGTTCAAGTGCCTGCAATCATTTTAGATAGATAAAGATTAAAAAATAGATTTTTAAAAGATTTAGAGCGATTGCCCTTAAAATTTTATTTTTTGACCCACGGACTATCTTTTGCCAGCAAAATGGTGAAGACCACTGATTCTTTTCTGCAAAATTTTTAAATGCATAAAATCATTCAAAGTAAAGTCCTATAAAAATAAAGGATTCGAATAATAGTTTTGATGAAACACCTACTGTAATTAATAATAAACTTTCATTTGTAATCACATTAAATAATAAAAAAACATTATAGAGTAAACGATAAATCAAATTTTATTGTTACAAATTTCTCTATGCAAATACCGCTGTAATTTATCCCGAAGGAAATGATATAAAGCCGATATGTTATTTCTATTTGTATTCCGAAATACAACTAATATTATTTATTGTTTATTGTGTACATATATGGGGTCTGACAGTCGTGTAGCTAGCACTCAGGCGCTCGGTACCACAGGTTTCGGGTTGAAGTCCCGGCGGTGCCATGGATGTTTGTAGAGGTTTGGAATCCGCTTCAAACGGTAAGTTCCGTCATAATATGAAGGTAGAGAGTTGGGTGTAGGACTGACAGTCCTACCCTGTAAAAAGAAAACATCTCCTGACTCGAAATGTACCAGTAGGCAGACGGCCTTGGCCCATCGTGGGGCTGTTGAGCTAATGAAGTAGTATACATATATATCAGAAATGCTCGACTTCACTTGAAGCCAATGAAAATATAGGTGACAAATATCTTTATTATTCTAGATTCTGAGGGGTCCTTATAGGAGATTCTGAGGTTCTTATAGGGATTCTGAGGGGTCCTTCCCCTATTTTAAAGAGGAATCTTTTCCAACTCGTTTTTATCATTAAACATCTTTATAGCCTTCATGTTTCAAACATTTATTTTACAGCAATAATTAACCATTTTTCCTGAAACGTAATAAATACTCCAATAGTCTGTAATAATAATAATAATAATAATAATACAGATTGTAATAATTAACCAATCTGTATATTGAAATACTTAATTTCTAACTGCAAAAATATTCAAAAAATTTAATGTAAGCGGTCGTCACTGGATAGATGGCCTTATTTTTCCTTTTTATCATCAGAAAATTCTCTCTCAATCATAAAAAATTTTTTAGGCTTATTTAAAGAGGGAGGGGTAGGTAAGCATCTCAAGTCATCTATTTCTAGCGCTTAAAGCTAAAAGTTGCTTAAAATTTTATAATACACAACATCCATCATGATGAAGGAGCCGCAACATAGTAGTATAATATTAATCACTGGATTCTACTCGAAAGGAATTTGTTTTTTAAATCATCGATCATGTCAAAAGTTTTATTCATTAAAATAAAAAAAATATGTAAAAAAAAAAAAGTCATAGTTACTTATTAAAAAAAAAAATAAATAAATAAATAAATAAAATAAAATAATCATAATTTTTATTATATATTTAGATAAATGGAGTCTCGAAAAATAAATTCTATAATGCGTACATTAAGTTTCAAACTTTTTTTTTTTTTTTTTTTTTACACCACTTATCACATTCGACATTATTAATTTTGGCTTTTTTATTTTGCTAACAATAGCTAACCAAAAATACAATGTTGTAATATGTAACAGAATGTCTTGAAGAATTTTAAATTTATATTCATGAATTGATCATTTATTTCCTTGTATTTTCTTTTTCAAAAAGTTCTAAAATATTACTGTTTGTTAATCCATCGTTATTTAATTTTCATCGTTATACAACATCCATCATTAAAAAGTTCTACCATCCAATTACAACATCCATCATTTCTAGCTATCAATAATACTCAAAATCCAACGTGATTAAATTTTCGTATTATGAAATACGCCCCATTCCCTTTGAATCCATCCGAGCGTTCCTTGAGGGTCGAGCCCTACCTTTGAGTTTGAGAACCACCGGCCAAACCGAAATTTGACACTAGGAGTTTGTGAAAGGCGAAGAATAATAGATTGAAATGCTTCGAAATATTTTGTAATGCGAATATGAATAGTTTGAACTAAACTACGAAATAAATTAGATACTTTTCCATTCATGGGACCTCAGACAAAAAAAAAAAAAATGTGCTCAAGTTCGCCAAAGATTTGCTGAGAATCACGCCAAACATGCGACTCGTTCCATTGTGATTGTGAAAAATTGTGATCAAAAGGTCCATTACTTTTTTTCATATTTAATGCAATATCTTTTAAATATTTTAGTGTTCTTTATCTTTATTAGAGAACGGAGCGGCCTGGTGTATATAGTATTAGGTTTCGGAATTGAGATAGTTATGTTGGTAGCCAGACAAATAAAAATGAAACTTACGTGTATGCCTGGAATGGATACCATAAATAAATCTGTAAATTTAAATGTTTTACAGTTTTGAAGAGAAAAAATTGTCTGAAATCCTCAGAAAATTGTCTGAAGACTTCAAACCATTTTTTTTTCCATAACCATTATTTTTTTTTTTTTCATATTTAATACAATATCTTTCAAATATTTTAGTGTTCCATTTCTTTACTGGAGAAGGGGAAATTGCTTATATATGTGATAACTAGCTAGTATACTAGTGCCTGATGTAAATTGTGTTATGTATCAGAACTGCAATAGTTTTGTTCGAAGATCGACAAGTAAAAACGAAACATGTGTATATGCTTGGGATGAATACAATCAAACATTTAAATTTAGATTTAAATGTTTTGCCGTTACCTTCAAATCCTTCTTTTCCATAACCATTATATTTTTTTTTCATTCAAATCATACTTGTTACAAATCGTAGTGGCGCAATGCAAGTACAGAGTGGCAATTTCCCTTTACTCAAGTTGCACCTTGAGTAATGTTGAACATGCTATATATCTGCTGTAGTAGAAATGAATTGGGTTCAGATCCTGGCCTATTAACAGCACAACATATTTTGTATGTTCAATTTTATTATTGGATATTATTGGCCAGAAACATGCGATATGTTTTAAACCTTTCTTCGAAATCTGAAAGTTTGTGCTTTCATTTTTTAGAGAAAAAAAAAAGAGAGATGTAAATTAAAAGATATATATATATACTTTTTTTTTTTTTTTAATTACGAGTTCACCAGAAAACTTATCTTTCAACATTTCATGAATTCAGTGTAAAAATGTGTTTCCTATTTTAAAAAAAAAAAGCCAAATTAAAGGCAGATAGAAAAACATTCTTTTTTCTCAACGTATACACATAAACACGTCATCGTCATTAGTTTTATTTACTTTTCAAGAACGGCGCGATATATATTTCTATCGCCCAAATTGCAGCAACGCTTAATTCTGAGTGTGCTTTTATTTTTTAGGGCGTGACAAATCTTCCAAAAGAACACACGTTTGGTGTGAAAAAGTGAGCGCTGATAGTGCCCACACGATTTCCTCATATAACTTAGAAAACACTTGTGTTCCCTAGACGCCAAATTCAAAATGTGGAGCCCACGCGTGGTTGATGACTTGCAGATTGCCCTGGCTTTTTTTTCTTAAACCCATCTTTCGACTCTGCTTTTAAATTTTCGGCGATGGCAACACCATAAATCAAAAGTTTCGGTTCCAGGAATATAAATAACGGAATAGATTAAGTGTTCAGAATAATGGATGTTATGATACGGGGTGGACAGTCACGGTTGTAGTGACTTTGAAATTTGTCTTAGTTACAAGCTAAGAAATGTGCTTTTTGTTTTTTACTTATGATAGCAAGATAACGGTAAAAAGAAGTTACATTTGTAGCTGGTCTGTAGTTCTTATCTTTGAAGAACTTTTCAGGAAATGAGAAAGAAGATAAATAGCGCGAGAATAGTCCAGGAGCATGTAACACTCGGTTATGAGCGAAATTTAGTGAAAGAATTATTTTTCGATTTTTTTTTAGTGTGGTGCATAGCTTTTAAAAATTAGTTATAATTTTATAATAAATAGTAATAATGTTCCTACTAATTTTTTTCTAATAATGTACTTAAGCCAAACTGAAAGTCGTATCATTTAAAAAAGACACGGATAATAGGATATTTTAGAAGAAAAAATGTGGCATAAAGGTAACCAACCAGTGGAATTGACGGAAATTGTGATAAAGTACTTTATAGATAGTCAGATTGTTTGATGATAAGTTTTCTCTTTTTTTCCATTACAATACTAATACAGATGGTAATACTCAAATAATACTTAGATGGTAATACTCAAATAATACTTAGATGATACAGAATACTTAAATACTTAGCGAGTACTTAAGTAAAGTACTCGCTAAGTATATTTAAGTTACTTTACTTAGTTAGCTCAGAGTAATTTTATCGGAAGGCATTACTCGCCTGTTAAGACCCAGTGTACGCATTTGGTATCTAATACACGAGAGGGCGCTATGTTGTTATTGGGACCACGGCGCAGTTGGAAGTGATTTGGGTTTTCCTTTGCACTCGTAATGGAGGATCCTGCGTCATTGTTCGCTTTAGATTAGAATGTACATATTTTCCTGTTTTTCCTTAACCCTTCAAGAAACCACATGGAAGATATGAAATTCAGAATACAGGGACAATATTTCGTGCTTAACATGCGAAGAAAGAATACTAAGGCAAAAACAAATGGGACTCGCATACTATGGAATAAAAGAGGTAATATAGTAATATGGAATAAAAGAGGCAATATAGTAATATGGAATAAAAAAGAGGCTTTATTAAAAAGAGTATCGTTGATACAAATGCTTCTCTGCTTAGCGAAAGAACAACAAATAAACGGCCCTTATTAATTACGGTACTTAATTGCAATTATAGCTCTCATATTTAATCCAAGTTATTTAATAGTTGACGATTTAAAGTGTCCATTCTTAATGAACATCTGTTTCAGTTGAATATTTTCCGGGGATATAATGGAACCAAAAGACGTTTCTCCAAAGCATCCCAATCATATTATGAAAATAAACTGGATAATATATTCTTAGTAATATTTCTCACTTTCTAGAGGTTTCTCAACTGTAAAAACCAGATGTGATCCAGCATTATCGCCCATGAAAACGAAGTCTGTATTAATGGCACGATGAAATAGACGTACGTGGAAGAGAATCATTTATTAACAATACTGATCCGTTGAAATCTTTCCTTGATGTAAATGGGATAAAACCGTGTATTTACTTCTCTCAAATTAATTAGTTGATAATCACGTGAAACACTGGAACGACTGTCATCTATATTCTATTGATGAGATGTCCACTCTTTGTTTTGCTTTCATCAGTCTTAAGCCAGGGATGGGCAAACTTTTTCGGTCTCGGGCCAAAAAAAGTTCGGCGGGCCAAGATAAATTTTTCTAAAATTTTAAAAATCAATATACAAGTATTGCAATTTTATGTTAATGAGCTGAATGAAATTGCGATTCCATTTTTAAAAGTTCCTTATATTGAGTTTCAATGTGAGATGTACTGATTCTAAGGAACAAGGCAAAATGCTCATTCGTCATTCTACTTCCGAAATAATTCTTTCTAAGGTTCATAATTGAAAACACTTGTTCACATATATAAGATGAAGCAAACATATCACTGATTTTCTTGACGTGAGTTATTAAATTTGGGAAACTTACTTTCGATAATGATTTGTAAAACTCAATATTTGGCATATTTAACTTGGCTTAGGCAAATTTAGCTTTGGCATATTTAGCTACTTTGTTTTGCTATTTCCGTCGATTTATGTTTTGTGGAACAAAAATAGAGAAATTAAAAGATATCAGAACTTTAAAAAAAAATATTTAATCAAAGTAGAAAAGAGATGGATTTATAATGTATAAATATGTATTTCTTTTAATTTGCCTCTCACCGGCAAAATTAAAATTCTATCCGCGGGCCGGATAGAATCTTCCGACGGGCCGGAGTTTGCCCATCCCTGGTCTAAGCGGTACTACTAATCGATAGCTGCCAATAGGATGAAGCGTTAATGAAATAGTTCACCGACAATTAACAATAAAGAACGACAATTGGTATTCTATTGTCATACGCATCTCCTGTGCAGTGTTGCTCATTGTCTGGTACCGATCTCGTTTATCCTGCAGTACACTATATCGGCCATCCGTTGTTCTTGTTGGTCGATCACCACCAACCTCTCTTACAACTGTACCATTTGATTGGAAAGCTTTTCTTTCACCTTGCGAAATGAAACTTTTTCGATTCGAAAATCTTGAACTACGTTTATCACATGATGTCTAACTTTAAACTTGCTCATCAGTCCGCCACCCTGATGGTTTATTGCCCATACGAACTCAGTTGAACTTGCTGGCTCAGTTGAAATTTTAAATGGCGTATTTCGCCCTTCTTTTATTGGGCCTTGCGTCGTGACTGCAAATGTTTTGTGATGTAGTTTTGCATTTGTGACGTCTTGCACCTGATATTTACATGCGAATCACCTTTTTCTACTGACTCTGGTGTTAATTGTACTCATAGTAACAAGTCCTTATTCACAATTTCAAGGTTGTCTGCATAAAAATGACATCGTTGCTTTAGTTTTGCACTACAGTGTACTTTTTTTTTTTGTTGCATTAGAAAAATCTATTTAGGAAACAACCATCTTTTTTTTTTTTTTAAACATCTGCCTTTTACTCTAATGAGTGTAGTGTAGCAGAAAACCCGTAATGCACCATGTCGAATTGGTTGCAATTATGAATTGATCATGGTTAATTGTCAGGCCCGGTGAGTGATGGGTAATTGTCAGGCTAGTTTGGCAGTGGTTAGTTGTCATGATTGTTAATTGTCAGGCCCAATAACCTGGCAGTTAAGATATTTCTACTGAAGAAAAATATAATCATTAAGAAACCCGACTCGTGCCACAATGGTAACGTAAGACGCTAGCAAGCAATAGAGGTAAAATCTATGTAACATAACATCGATCAGAATATATAGTCCTCAAATAACATCACACCGAGTGTTGAACTCATGTTTCGCTTAGTGGTGTGCGTAGCAGTCCCTGCTTCGAGACACGATGGAATTCGATGGCGATTGTTACAGCTCAGCGTAGTCAAGATGTTTGGTGAGAGCTTTTCTTCATGGTACATAAAAATCGGATCAATTTCGTCTGAAAGCCAATGTCACCCATCTTCATCTTTCTGTGGACTGTTCACGGCATAATAAGCAAAACATGCGATCAACTGTCGTTGTTATACTAGACGAGAACTCTATATTTTATTAAACATAAAAATGCAGTTTGATTTGGTTTGGCTTGTCGCTCTACAGTTATTTTGTACACAATTTAGGCTAATTAGACCGGGAACTGCAATTTAACGTGGATTCGAACCACCCCACCACCACTGCTACTACTACTGCTACTACACCACATCACTGTGCCTAGAGCTAAGTTGCCCCTTTACAGTTAAGGAATGATGTGGGTGAGAAGAAGTCTGATTGGTCTCTGTGACGTTCTACGGACATATGAGATCGGGCCCTATGTCTTAAAGTGGATTCCGAAGCACTACAAACATCCATGGCACGGCCGGGATACGAACACGAAACTTGTGGTACCGAGTGCCAGTGCGCTAGCCACTCGGCTATCAGGATTCCAGATTCCGAACCACTAAAATCATCCATGCCACCGGCAGCATTCCAACCTGAAACCAGTGGTACCAAAAGGCCAGAGCACAAGCCAATTGGCCATCAGGCCGTCATAAAAATGTGAGTGAAAAGAAAAATTCAAACAACTTAAGATTTTAACTCGTAAAATACGTATTTTTACTCGTAAATAAACTTCCTATAGATTAGCCGACACAGATACTTCAAATACCAGCATAATCTAATAAGTACTTCATATATAGAATATTTAGATAGAATATTTCCTTTATTTCTTTACAGAATAAAAAGTGATGAAGGGAGAAAAAAAATAAAATGCAAGCCGCCCGTTCCTCTAGTGGTAATATTCTATAGATTTTCTGAATTATGCCACGATTAGAGTTTTTCGGTGTGTCTGGAACAATAGAAAAGATTTTTTTATGCCACTAAAAATGGAAATAACAGACACGACGTTATGTGATATTTCGCACTGCGTCTCTTTATAACAGCGTTTTTATTCTTTATAACAGCTGTTCTTCTTTTCCTGGTCAAAGAAGTAAAAAAAAAAGAAAAAAAAGGTGAAATAAAAAGGACTACGAAAACATTTCGAATATCCTTTAAAAATAAAATACACCTTTTATAAATTTTTATGTGCCATAAAAGTTTGATTTCTTCTGACGTCAAATAAAATTCGACTAATGGCATGGGCATTGAGTATAGAATAAGCAGTAAAACTTCCAACTGTTTTGGATTTGGTTTTAAGATTATATGCTATCATATGAGCTTGGTCAATAGCACAATGACATTTACAACTGCTTAGAAAAAGTTGTAGATGAACAAAAATTCAAATAAGTTAAGGTTTTAACTCGTAAAATAAGAAGATTAGCCGGCATAGATACTTCAAATACCAGCATAATGTAATAATTACTTAATAAAATCAGCGATGGAATTTTGTATTGTAGTTATCATGACTTTAAACCTATAATAATAAAATTTTAAAATGATAAATGCACCTTATTTTTTTTTTATAGTATATAATACCATATTTATAGTATATACCTAATTTTTTTTTCTTTATGCTTAGTATAGTGAAAATAAATAATAGAACCCATGGATGATAAATATATATATATATATATATATATATATATATATATATATGCAATTATACATTATCGAAAGCAATACAAAATTCTAACAATAAAAATATGTAAAAGAAAATTAGAAACAGGCTGTTTTAATTAAGAAAACTTTTTGATCTAGAAAATTAACTCTTTAAAGCTTTTCACGAAACGAAATAATAGTAAAATAAATTTTGCTCAGTAACTATAATGATTGGGGGCTAATGGTCGAGTGTCAGGCAGAAAACTTTGGCTGGTGGTGCTGTTGCGCCAATGAAGAAGAACTATAATGATTTAATGAGGATTCTTCCAAATGAGCCTCAGATTTAAAATTAAACCTATACAAAGAAATCAGGCATACAAGAAATATAATATAATTTATAATTTGTTATAATATTGCAGGATAGAGTATATTCATTATGATATATTCTATACTGATTACACTAAATAACTTCAAATGTAATAATCCTCATCATCATCATTGATGAATACTCCCATGGTGGGTCAAGGCCGCCTGCCTGGAGACAGATTTCGAGATAGGAGATATTTTTTTACGGGGGTAGAGTTGTCAGCAGTACACCCAACGCTCTCCAGTCATATTAGATCGGGACCAATGGTTTAAAGTCGATTCTGAACCACTACAAATATGGCACAGCCGAGACTCGAAGCCGAAGCCTGTGGCCCCGAAAGCTAGGGCGCTAGTTACTCGACCATCAAACCACAACTAACATATAAAAAAACAGTAATTTGGAATTGATATCAGTTGAATTTGCAATATATGTAAACATGATTACAGTTAATCACAATTAAAAGTATGTAAAAAAATACTGGAAAGTTACTCCCCTTTCTTAATTAAAAATCATGAATAAATGCCACATTAAGTTGCAACATTTTTTTCAAAATTAAAGATTATTCAACCTTTTAAAGAAAGCACAATTTAGAGAGAGAGAGAGAAAAAAAACTAAACGAATAATAAATCACACAAATATATTAATTTAAAGATAATTTTTAAACAAAAAAAAAAAAAAAATAAATATGTCTACATAAAAACAAGCAAAGTTATCATACACTTAGAATAATCATTGGTTTCTTTTCGTAAAGAGTTTTCTTTATGATAAATAAGTAGATTAGATATTTATAATCAAAGATTGCAAAAAATTGTGAAGGCCACGAACAGCATATACTCTCTATAACTTACCCATGGGTAACATAAAAAACCCTTCGAAAACTCTATTATATACATAACAATATATATATATATATATATATATATATATATATACACACATGTATATTCAGGGTTTTTTTTTATGACGCGTGTTTAAGTTACAGAGAGTACCTAAGGCTGGGGTCTATGTATATCATAAAGAATATATATATCATAAAGATATATATATATCATAAAGAACATTCTTTACGAAAATAAACCAATGATTATTCTTTGCGTATTATAACTTTTCAAGGTTCACCTTTCACAGGTTCACCGGTTCAAACCTTTACAGGTTTCGGGTTCGAGCAAGAAACTTAGGTACTCTCTGTAACTTAAACACGCGTCATAAAAAAAAAAAAAACCCTGAATATACATATATATATATATATATATATATATATATATATATATATATATATATATTATTGTTATTATTGTTAAGCGTCAGAATTATATATATACTGAAGAAAAATGGACATAAAAAGCGTGCGGACTATGGTTTGTGTTTCTCTTAAGACGATAATGTAATTTTAAGCCTAAATTAAGAAATATCTTTACAAATATTAAAAATGGTAATTAATTACAAAATAACAAAAATCCATTATTTTTCCAATGTTTTTATCTGATTAAAAATTGTATCAGTTGAAAGGATTTCATTTCAAATTGTATTAAAAATAAAATAAGTAAGTAAATAAAAAAACATCTACCATTTTAAATAAATTTACAATATCTTATTGAGCTGCATTTATTACAATGCTTATAGCTACTGGATTGGAATAGTTTCAAAAAAGTGAATAAAAAACGCAGAGTAGTTGAAAGATAATGATATAGAAATTTAAAACTAAACAAACACAAAAAGCGATCGAGCGTGTCCTTGAAGTTATGATTTCAACATAAACAATGCAATTGAAAGCCGAAACCCTGTGATGTTTACGTATGTATAACAAGGAAAACAATACTCACCAATTCATAACTGACTGTAGAGGGCTCACAACCAGCAACGACCTGCAAGCAAGAAAAACGCTCATTATTTTCCAGAAAATGGGAAATACCAAAAGTATACAACAAACAAATAACGACGAACCCTTTACGCAGAGTGAAACGTTTTTATTATTTTCATTCTGCTTTTTCCAACGTCAGTATCTCAGAATTATCATAAGGAAATCGATTCTTGGGCACTTTGATGTGAAATTTATCTCTTTCGGAGACCGCTGATAAAATCATTTTTTTTCATTGAATTGCTTTTTAAGAGTTAAAAGACAAGAGAAAAAGATACTGCACCTAAATTTCAGTTAAGTGTTTGATAGACTAAACTTTATTTTAAAAAGTTTTATGCACATATAGAACCATATCCATGAATATAAGATTTCAATTAAAAAAGAACAATATCGACAGCACAATTTTATTATCGCAAGATAGATTTTGTTCCTTAAAATCGAACAATAATTTTACAATTCAAGACTAAGTTTAGGTTTGAATTCGTTATTAACATGCGTTACAGTCACTGCTTTTAAAAATGAGGAGTTTCGAAGACATTTGTGACTGTATGTGTGTAAGAGTCTTAACATCGACAGTGGAGCTGTCAGATTTTGTGATTTTCTTTTTAAAATATATAAATGCGGAACAATACACCCTCATGGATTGACTTTTGTCTGTCGATAGACTGTTTGTAGCCAGCCCATGGTGGGTCAAGGCCGTCTGCCTGCTGGCAGATTTTGAGACATGAGACGTTTTCTTTTTTACGAGGTGGGATTGTACGCATTAGATAGGGGCCTACTGTTTATAAAAGGATTCCGAACCACTACAAGCATCCATGGCACCACCCGGACTCGAACCCGGTATCTGTGGCAGCGAACACCAGTCACTCAGCCATCAGGCACCTGTTTGTGGTATACTGGCGCCTAACGGATGTTTGTAGTGGTTTGGAATCCATTTTAAACCATAGGCCCTGGTCTAATATGATTGTAGAAGTTGTGGAGATAGTGTTAATCGCGTCCGTACTATATATTCAAGCTACACGTGCTCCATGGGTAGTGGCGCTACCATTGCATGCCCCATGGGTAGTGAACACTGATTTACAATATAAGTTTAAAAAGATATTACTCGTAATTGAACTGATAAAAATTGAACGCAAGCTAACTAATGGGTGAATGTGTGCAAGTTCGATCTCCTCTAATGGCGTTTTGCCACAGTCATTATTTGGAAAACGAGTGAATTTGGCACTGATTATAAGACAGTTGGCAGTTAAACAGTTGACAGTTAGATTTTTAGTTTTCTCAGATTTATTAGGCAAATACAGGGCAGAAACATCTGAAAGTCTTTTTAGGGAAATGTGATTTCTCCCCTTTCTGTTACGTGCATGTTGTGCACCAAGTCTCAAATTACCAGCGCATTTGTTACAAATCTGTGATATCAGTCGGTAAGTCCAGTGCTAATATAGGCAAAAACGCATTCAAATAATATTCTTATTGCTATAACAATACACAATAAAGAGGTTCTCTAATTTATAACACAATACAACTTTAAGATCTATGACTGCGAGAACAGAAAGCTTTAATTATTGTAATTGCATTGTCACCATAACAAACTTTTCATAAACAACTTATCGGATGCTTGCATTTGTAATGATCAGTGATGCAAATAGAAATGAATAATCAAATCAATGATTCATAAGATCATGCGTAACAATTAAAACTTACTAAACTATTATTAGACATTTTACACCAGCCAATTTGAGGCTTGGGTTGAAGCCAATTAAAAACAAGTGAGCAACAGAGGAAAAGGTTGTGTGTAATTTTAGAAATTAATTTTAGACTTCAATGATTTCAGAAATCAAATTCTGAAGGACGAAATGATTTAAGTTCGCATAAATAAAGAACTGAAAAAGTTTACGATTACAAGAAGTAATATGAGAGCTAACCACGATGTATTTCCTACATCTCCCGTAAGTCTAGACAATACGTATTGAATCAATCAGTGCGGAAATTGGTTTTTCCGTTTACTATTTCGTGATCGGATGTTAATAAGATGAAAAATCATCACAGTTATTAACCATTGTTTTGTAACTTCTCGAAAAAAAAATCCAGATCTTTTGATTAATTAAAAGATCAGGAAAAAAATATGGGAAAACTATGTCGTATAAGAAATAATGCACCCCCACCCCACCCCCTTTTATTGTTTCTTATCCCACTTGGTAGACAGCAACATTTTAGAACAAGTCCAAGAACACGTGTGGTCTCATAGAAAGAGGGGGATGGAGCATCCGTAGGTTAGAGTCTGACTTGGTTCCGTGACGCTGAAAACGGACGGCAGTGCCTTCCGGAAGGAATTTTTAGGGGAACAATCCTGCTATTGCGTATCGTATGGGGAGAAAACCCGGAAACCTCCCACCAGGTAGTCCGACTCACGAGGTAAGAGGCTGAACATCCCAAACACAATCGACTCTCCAGCGGATTGAACCTCAACCGTAATGCTCACAAACCGCGCGCGTTGTGACTGGGTCATGAGTAAGGCACAAAAAAAATTACTTAAATGATATTATAGTATTTTACATCTTTCATAATTATAAATCAACTTCCAATAATCTTGTTATTTTTAACGGAATTGATTTTACACCTTGTTAATTAAAAATAATCATAAACAAGATTGGTGAAAATAAATTTTCAAGATGAAAATAATTTCAATGACAAAACATTAGAAACAGTCACGTGACTTAATAGTGTGTTGTTTGACTATTACGCTTTCAATCAAGTGACCATGATAAAATCGCAGAACAGGAGCCGTTGGAATTTGGCATCAAAAATTCATTCTGCCGATGCCCGTCAAGTAACGGGTAGCGATTGTAAGTGAAGTGACATTTGGCAACTTATCGATCAGTTGGCGCCATACAAAAAGTCGCCAAATCACAATGGCCCTTATTTTGCCATGACCATTTATAAAACATTTTCATATTACCAAGTTAAAAAATGAACTAATTTTAATTCGAATTAAAAGTAACAAAATTCAAAATAAATATGTAATTTATTTTGAATTTTGTTTATACAAGTTTTATATATAAAACTGGTAAGAAACTTAAGAAACTTATGATTTTAAACTATTTTTTTTTTTTTTATATTCTTAGAAAGCAAAGACCTTAAGAAAATTATCTTTAAATCTATAAAAATAAAGAAGACTCAATTAAGTATTATATCTCAATTAAAAAAACGTTACAAGGAAATGGCGGACAAATTTTACAATTCAAATTACTATCAAAGAAAAACTGCAACTTATTTTTTATTTAGAATGCTTTTTTCTAAACTAATGTAAACAAAATGTTGAGCAAGAATAAGATGGATGTACTAATTATTTAAATCATACTAACAAAATTAAGGGATCTTATCCAATTAAAAAAAGAGCTTTTGAGAAAAAATAGTGTTTAGTAATTGAACATATGAAAACTAAACGAGATAAAGATTAAGATGGATCGAATTTTTAATTTTTACAACAAGCAAAATTAAGGGTTTCGCTCAAATAAGTCAAAATTAAGTATTCGGAAGAGAATTTGCAAAACTAGTTCTGAACTGTGTAAACAAGACCTTAACCTGTTCAGGAATGAATATCATTTATTTTTTATCGAATGCATTTCAATAAAAAAATTCAATCATAAAAAAAATTAACAAACATAGCCGTTGATCGATAATGGTAAAATTGAGAATGAAAACATTTCATACATTCATAATGTACTGGTTCTTTATATTTTTCGAAAGTATTAAAAGAGTATTAAGTATCACAATTGATGTGAGATCTCGGAGAATTTTTTTTTGATTCCACTAATTTGCAATGCAATATAATAACAAAAGATTTGCAAAGCAATATAATTTTACAGAATAAAATATTATGATTGTGGAAGGATTTTGAATTAAATAGTTTTCGAACATATTTTAATTATTTTCAAAAAGTATGATTTTAATTTAAGATGAATTAAATGTCCACATATGTGTCAATGTTTGAAAAAAGATTTCTCGTGTTTGAAATTTTTTTTTATTCGCTTAATAAATTAAAATTTCGAAAGACTGAATTATGGAACGATTGATTTCTTGGAGAAACAAAGTTAGCCAGTGATGTACGGCATTAAAAAGGTATTTTACAATGTAAGGAATGCTATTAAATATTTCAGAACAGTATACCTGAACTATACAATATTTCAAATAAATCAAAAAACATAAACGGAATATATACAAAAATATACATTATTACGTGGCATATATTAATGGGATATGAGGTCCATTTTTAAGTATATCTATGAATTCTATGACGCCTTAATATACTCCATGGAACAGTTCATCGATTAAAAGGAATGTATTAATATGAGGACATGAGCTTTCTCGGGTGCATTTAGAGGTGTTCCATCCATATTTGAATATGTGAGTTGCGCAGTGAGAAACGAACGTTGTCGTAAAGCACCGCCAACATATGAGTTCACAAGCTGCGAAGTATTTAGAAAGGGTTTGTTTCATGGGGACGAAAAATGAAAAACATGCGAGAACGTTTACGAACTCACGGGTAAAAAATCTAGGCTCCAGATAGAGTCGATTTTTGGTCAGTATCCAAGGATTTGCGACCTCTCAAAACATAACTGAAAGCTCGTTGGAAGGGGGATATAAAAGTGTTTGTAACGAACATTTGATGCTCACTTGCTGAAAACTGGAAGTGACTTAATCGGTTTCAGTACGAACGGATAGTGCAAACATTTCTTGAGGAACAGTTCTTGAGGACAGTTCCTGAGTTTCGTTTCAGGTAATGTCGGGTTTTGTTAACGTATTAAAGGGTTTATAACTTTCCAAAAGACGATTGGTAAGTTAAGATAAGAGGGCGGGGTTATTTTACGATGTCACACTAAAATGAAGCCTTCAAATATGGACGCGGCTTTATATGACAGAAAATCATGAGAATCCTATTATGTAGCAAAGCTTTTGGTTTGTCGCACTACTGTCATTTTGTGCCATTTTAGGCTAATTAGACCGGCACCTACACTTTAACGTGAATTCCGAACAACTAACAAACATGCAAACATACACTGCTAACATAACGCACCAAGATTCGAACCTGAAGCCAGAGAACAGAGCGCTAGCTAACTGGCCATCAGGCCGCTATATAGCTTCAGGCCGCTATATAGCTTGCGAGTGAGAATGCAAAACGCTTTACATATGATGTCACAATCGGCATTGAATTCTCTTGACGCTGATTCAATCGGCGTTGAATTCAAACCTGTATTCACCTGAATGCATTACCAGTCGCGTTTAAAACAAAAGAATTCTTCTAAAATTAAAAAGCAATTTACGTCGATCTAACGTACACAATACAATAAGCCACAATACGAACATCACCTGGATCTTTTTTTAATATCTTTCGTCGTACCGTCCACTGAGAATCGCTTTGATAACTTGATGCAACTGTCTCATAACGAGATCCAGCAAATAAATTACGCATTTAAGTATCATTATGGAACATATGTACACATGTCAGCAACAAGTCGAATTCAACTCACACGCAGAAAGTAATTGCTACGTTTCATCCCGGCGCTTTTTTGTTCATGGAAGAGAGCGAAACAGGTTATTTCTTTATCTCCCGGGCAGGAATTTGATAGCTACAACTGCATAATCGGGGTATCGTGTCACAAATTGCCGCTGTCCGATGCTTAACACTGGAAGTTTGAATAATTGATTCTTTTATGCAGTTTTTTTGACATTCGTATTTATACTAAATAGGAACAACCTCTGATCGGTTGTTACTATAACAAATCCCGATTTATACGAATTTGTATACGAAAGAAATGCAATAGATCTTCGTTATAATTGACATTTTTATATTTCGCGCATATTTTACAGAAGAAAAAAACTCTCACAATCTCTGATCGGTTATTACTGTAACAAATTCCGATTCATAGAGCCAGAATGGCCGAGTGGCTAGCGCTGTGGTGCTTGGTACCACGGGTTCCCGGATCGTGTCCCGTTGGTGCTATGGGTGTTTGTAGTAGTTCAGAATCAAATTTAAAACAATAGGTCCCGGTATAACATGATCGTAGAGCGTTGCGGCGGTATTGTTACTCCGCGTCCGTAGCTTATCTTCAAGTTACATGCACCTAATGGGTAATGCTAAATGAGTAACGTAGGTACAGCGCTTGCCTTAAGGCATCCAAGACAACTATCTAAGTGTATGCTAACTGCATTAGAACAAAACAGAATAATAAAAAAAAAATTCCGATTTATACGAAAAAAAAAGTGCAATAGATCTCTTCATTATATAATTGGCATTTGGATATTCCGCGCACATTTTACAAAAGAAAAAAAAAAACCCTCACATAAATAGAATGTAAAGATTTTTTAATGATAACTCAAGTGGAAAATAATAGGCAAAAATAACAAGCTTGCAATTCTATAGCTTTAAACTATGTATATCCTTGAATCTCAAAACTAATTTTCAACCATTCAAAAAAATTAAATAATTTAAAAATCTATCTAAAATTATATGTTATACAGAACTTTTACTTTATATCCAACATGAGCGATGTTATTGAAAACAGAGTTTACATTCCAAAAGTTATAAAAAAAAAAAAAATAATGTTTATTTAAAACAAGAGATATTTATTAAAACAACGTAGTCATTGTAAGAAACTGCAAGTAAATTAATAAGATGATTCGTATAATTTAAATATTTGGTCTATCGAGATAAAGTTGTTTAAATTTTTTCTTTTATACTACCAGAAACACGTTGTTTAGAACTATAAACAAATTCACAAAAAGAAATATGTAACATTCTTAACAGAAAAAGAAAAAAAAATTCAATAATAATACATACTTGATATATTTCATTCATCACAAGCATATTTTAAAAGAGGAAAATGTTTTAATTTATTTTTATTCAATATTTCAAAAACAAAATTAAAAACTGATAAATTTCAAACCTTCATTCGCTCATAAACATTCAAACGATAAATGAAAAAAATTTGGAATAAAAGTGAAACTCGATCTTAATAATGATCGTTTCCTTTGTTGTTAGGGAATTTCCCTATTTCTGAAAACTTAACGTGCGTTGTAGGGAATTTTCCCCAACTCTTGAGCTATGCTAGAGGGAAACTATGATGTAGAAACACACACAAGTTCGTTGTTGTAGGGAAAATGTTATCCTGTCATTGAAAGAACTAATAATAATAAATAACACGAAATTAAGAAAAGTTTTACTTTTAACTTTTTTAAAAAACATAACAACGAATTAAATGGAAATATACGATGGATTTCGAGTATAAATATCACGGGAAGTTTCTAAGTGTTCGAAAACATATAATTTACAATGTAATTTATATATATATATTAGTAAAATAATATGGTTTTATTATTGAAAATTTTAATACATTAAATAAATTTTATGGAAAAATTGATTAAATACAATTAAATTGTAATAACTGTAAATGCAAATATAACAATTTACATAACTATAATTCATATATATAAGTTAAAAAGTATGGTTTTATTGTTTTAAATTTTAATACATTAAATAAATTTTATGGAAATAAATAAATTAAATATAATTAAATTGTAATAATTGTAACTGTAAATATAACAACTGAAATTGTAATTGTAACTGTAATTCATATATATTAGTAAAAAAATTATGGTTTTATTGTTACACATTTTAATAAATTAAATAAATTTTATGGAAATAAATAAATTAAGTAATGTTTGAATTTCATAAATTAAAACTCTACAAATTGCAAATACTACGAAATTTAATAAAAACGTAATAAAAAATACTACATGAAAAGTTGTCTTTTATTTCAGCTATTCAAAAAATGTTTAAATCATAATTAAATATATATTTTAAGTATAAAAAAGGAAAACGTCTTTTAAAATTTTATGAACCATGAACATGATGATTAGTCATATCATAACTTTAATTGCATAAAATTAATTCGGATATCTGATTACTTTAATCAAATCGCATTTCTTTTTTATACAATGATTACTCAGAATACTTCGTTTGAAAGATTCCAAGAAATAAAAAATATTCATCGATTCATGGCAACCTTAAACGCATAATTGGCTTTCAATGCACTTTTAAACAAGGCATGAATATTCTTTACTTTTTTCTGTAGAATTTCATATTGAAACAAGTAATATATAAAAAAAAAAATTAAGTCAATTTCTACTTAGCTCAACAAAGAAAAATTTTATTTTAGTTGCTTTTTATTAAATAATTACAATTAATATAAATATGCATATACATATGACAGAGTCACAATATTAAGTGGCAAAATAAAATTTCTTCAATTTTATTTTTTGAAAAAATCCTTCATTCTAACTACTAAGCCACAACTGCTAACTCACTCTCGAAAATCGTTCGGATAAAACGTCTATTTAAAGCAAAAAAATTATCAAAAAATTATTCATTTTCGCAAGAATTGAACTCGCATTGTTCACTTTCACCTGAAAAATACTGAAATCTTGCATTTTACCTATTGAGCTACTGCCTGTTGATTTCAATTTTCATTACAAACTGCTAAAACTCTATTTAAAGTATTAAAAATTAATTAAATTTAATTAATATTTGAAAAAACTATATGAACATCCAGTGTCATCCACTACAAGTTAAAAAAAAATGTATTTGAACTTGAGTGGAGGAATAAAAAGTATTTTATGAACTATTGAAAATTTGAACAAGATATATATAGGGACAGTGTGAACTAATAGAAGGAATTGAAGAAAAAAAAAAAAACCAGAAATCTGTGTTTCCAAATAGATTTCAGGAAGGTAGCTTAAAAGACACATATCACTTTTGAATAAACAATAGGTACAATAATCCATCGATTTCTGTCATTTTTATAGGAAAAGCTATTCCTTTCTCTAAACGAATAGCAGTTTCAAACAATAGAGAAAAAATTTCTAACAGGAAATTTAGAATTTTTATATTAGTAATACATGTCACACAGACAAGATGATGCTATATAGAATAGACATGAAATCAAATTAATTTTGATAATAAGAGTCGACGGACTGGCACGTTTTCTATTCGGTATTGGAATTCCGTGAGGTATGCAGACAACATTCGGTATCCATACCAAGAAACTTCAAAACAATTTTCTCAGTTTGTAAAAGAATAGAAATACCATAGTTTGCGCAAGATCCACATCAATGCACATGCCAAACAAAATTTATCTAATTCCAAATTTCAAGGAATACAGTGTAAATACCATTTTGAAAATTGTATTTATTGTAAATTCGTATCTCCACACTATTTGTTTGAATTTTGGTTTCAGAAAAATATTGTTTGATATGTGTATTGATGCGGATCTTGCACAAATTCAGAATATTGTTTCAATCAAAAAATTTAGTTAATAGTTTTTACAATTTTTTAGTTTTTATCCATACTTTTCAGAACTTCATTCTAAGAAAGCAATTTAAATTTAATAGCATTTTTAATAATCACGAAACTATCAATTTTATGTTTATTAGATATAACTTATCAGTCATTTTTTCCTGTAATTGCTTAGAACGAACAAACTGGGTTTGATAGCAAAACATATATACAAAAAAATTGTAAATTATGTATTTCTCTACTCTGAAATGGAGATACGTAGAAAAAAATATTTTATTTAAAAAAATTTTTAAGAAAAACATTACGAAAACATTATTAAAAACAGGAAACATCAATTAAATTAACATTTTAAACATTAAATTTATTATTGATATTGCTAATGGAAATAGGAATAGCAAACATTTTTATGGTAAAATTTTAGAATTTATTTTTATTAAATTCACATCACAATATTAAAACACGTTAATTATTTAACTTGACAAGAAAAAAATTTTAAAGACTAAAAATACAGAAAATACAGTATTTTCAAGAAAGTAAAATATTTGAATGAAATTGATAGCATGAAAAAAAAAAAATCACTATCTTGTTACCTACACAAGTTTTAACGTTTTTTTTAATGATAATTCTTAGTTTATGCGATAATTCTAATTCGATAACAATAATCATTCGATTACGATAATTTTTAATTCTTTTTAACGATAATTCTCAGATTATTCGATAATCCTAATTCGATTACATTAATTCAATAAAGATAATAATTCGATTACGATAATAATTCGCTAATATCATCCTTTCTAATATGATGAAGTTAACGAATTATTATCGTTATCGAATTATCATCATATTAGGAATGATGATGTTTCATTAAATTTCAATGATGCATCTTTTTTTAATAAGGGATTTGGAAGACTTTCTGAAAATTGGTAATTAAGAATGTTGAATTTTGAAAAAAAACTACTGATACTATGACAGAAAATAATTGATTGGCAGACGATTTATGCAAATAATTTGTCAAGTTGAAAAATAAAAATTAAAATATGCTACATCTTTCCAACAGACCAATGAATAAACCTTAATGTGTAAATGACATCATTTTCCAAATTACTAAAACAGTACCAATGAAATTAAATAATTAAAAAAAAACAACAACTTAAGACAGTCATTTACGAAAATAACTTTCAAAATATTCTAAAGAAAAATATGCTTAAATATGCATGGTACTCGTTTTAACCATATACGCCTACGAAAACAAAGGTGAGATAACTATCACATCACAATAACGTCACATCCACGCACATTTCGGAACAAAAAACGACGAAGCCAATAAATTACGACAGAATAAAAAAGAAAAAAGAAAAAAGCGACTTCCTAACACAATGCGTTCGTTCAAGAGAAAGATGGCCGGCATCCGAACAACGAATATTTTTGTCGTTTTTTACTTTAATATAATTCATCACGTCTTTCACTTTCGTTTCTCATCACTTAAAGGGAAAAAAATTATGGGGAAAAAAAAAAAAGAAAGGGAAAAAAAAAAGGACAGATAGGGAGATAGAAAGGGCTAAGTGTCAAAAGGCAACATCTGGGAAAACAGGCTAATAACGAGGCCCGCAATACTTGAGCGTTGCATTAAGATGAGAAGCAAAGGATAAGCTAAAAGGCACCACCAATTTGGGTAAGGAATTTTCATATGGTCTCATTTCATTTTGAAAATTGATAGCCTGTGCTGATGTCAAGCATTCTTTCAGAATGAAAGATGGATTTTTATGGAATTTAATACCGCAAATAATAAATAATTTGACAGCATGCATAAAAAAAGTCTCATTTTTTAAAAATAATCAACAAAAGAGTTCTAATTTTGCGAGCTATTAGTAATAATAGTTCGCGAAAATAATTCTATCTGAAAAAAGACCCAGGAAAAAAAAAAAAAAAAAAAAAAAAATCACAATTTAAAAAATAAGTTCCACACTAAAACTTAAAAATTTATAACTGCAATAATTTTTTATTCAAAAATACGTTTTTTTTTAATAAATTAATATTTTTAATTAGATTAAAAAAAGGAATTAGTATAATAAATGTTTAATCAAGATATTATTCAGTTATATTCAAGTTTTTATGGGAGGATGATATTAATTGAAAAGTTGAAAATCATTTTAATAGTATTCGCTCCTACAAGGACTTCAATACTTTTTTAATTAATACTTAAATACAAAATATATTTTCAATTTAATGCTGTTTATATTTGATTTGAAATGAAATAGTGATTGGAAATAATTTAAACGAATGAATATTGAGTTGAAAATTATATCAATATTAGTAATTACATCAGTATGATTAGCATTATTGACGTTATAAAACTTAAAGCAATAAGTTTATTATACAAATATTTTCTTTATTTTTACTCAATTTGAAATACTTTGCTCAAAATCTAATAAAAGAAGTTTTGTTGTTGTTGTCTTATCCCTTGAAGAAGACAAGAAAATCAAATATCGTGGTGCTTCTGAATAATATTGGCTATGTTGATTGCCAGCTAAGAGTATAAATCTTCTTCTGAAGGATGGTCCAGACAATGCATGGCGGCAGCAACAGCTGAGCAATCAAGGCCATGATCAGAAGTAAGCTCGACATTAAAATTTTACTATTTTTGTGGTGCTTTATTCTTAATCTTTAGCAGCTGTTTTCCTGTCGATATTTAGTTCTGTAATTTGGTATTTAGTTTTGATCTTAGAAGGAATCATAAGTTTAGATTTTGCCAAGGCATTTGCATTTGCAAGGGAAGCAGGAATAACAATCTGATCCAGACTTCTGGCATACTTCGCTGAAGAAACTGAAATTTCATTAAACTCCAAACACCATGAGCTCCACACATCTATTGCAGGATACATATTCTTTGAAAGTGGTGGATTTGTTCTAAAAGAAATATAATGTTCAAGATCATACTTGAAAAACCTTTATTAAGAGCCTGTAAGACAGACAAGTGAAAGATAATGCAGTCAGCGAAGATAATAATTCCATTCATTTGTTGCGATGGAGGTAGACTCAGATAGGTCTCAAGTGCCTTTGGAATGTCAAGCAGTTATCCAGTCCTGGCTGGCCATTCAAAAGGCACTTGAGGCCTATCTGAGTCTAATATACTCATAACTAATATAGAAATAAAAATCAATAACATAAACTTCTTTTAACATTTAAAGCTTGATTTTTACCTAATATCAAGGGTTTTATCATAATAAAAATAGTATGATTTTTTAAAAACTTTATTGAAAAAGCAATAGCTAATTTAGTTAGCAATTTGGCATTGGCAGCATTGTGATTTTGACATAAATAAAAATTCAATTTTTTGTTTTTGTCTTTTAAAAGTATGCGGCCTAATGTCCAATTGGCTAGCGCTGTGGCCTTTGGTACCACGGGCTTCATGTTTGAATCCTGGAGGTGGCATGGATGTTTGTTGGTTGTTTGGCATCCCGTTAAAACGTTTGTTCCGGTCTAATTAGCCCAAAGTGTGCACAAAATGATAGCAGAGCGACAAACAAAACAAAACTTGAAAAGTGTATTCACTGTAATATTTAATATTATGCAGAAAAGAAACAACTTAAAACCATATATGAATTTGACACGAAACAAAACATCCCAAATCATTCAACAAAAAAGAACAAAACGCATCTCAATAAACCAACTTCCTTCACGAAAATTATTTAAATAACATTGGATGAATGTCTTGAACGCAAGAAGAGATGATAAATAAGTCGAATACAGAATCCCAATGGATCCACTTTCTGAATTCTAGAACAAACACTTGTTATCAACTGCGTTTTATTCAGATGAACCCAATTTCAACAAGTGCTACCAGAAAGTGTCCATTTTTGTCTTGTTTATTTATTCTTTTCTTCTCATCTGGATGGCTCAGCTCGGCAAGTGTGTAGTCGAGTGTTTTTCAAGAAGTCGTGAAATCATCACTCACATTCGCCATTTCCTTCCACTCGGAATGCCTTCTGCAAGTGCCAGATAAATGCTCCTGTTCTGCAAAGGAATGCAAGGGGCTTGGCGTTTAATCGTGGTCGGCTAAGTGATGAGTAATAGCGCCAGAACCAGGAATGCCAGAACAATTGAGGGGGTCAGGGTTCTTGAGTGCAATCAAAATGAACTAACTTAAGAGTTATTCTTTGTCTGTCTCAGAAAAAATTGCTCTTGTTATAGAATATTTAAAGTAAATTAATATCAGTAAGACTTATAATGTATATTAATGAGAACTTTTCAGACATGTATTTGTTATTTCAACTTTAAAATTTTATAGTTCTTCCCGAATGCATGGCACTTTGACTTGAAGTCATTCGCCACCATAAAGGTATATGTATAGCAAATTCAACGTTATTCGTAGGTGATAAGAGGTTTTGTTTGGTTTGTCGCTCTACGGTAATTTTGTACACACTTTAGGCTAATTAGACCAGGAGCTACAGTTTAACGTGGATTACAAACACTAACAAACATTCCTGCCACCTAGGATTCAAACATGAAGCCCGTGGTACCAAAGGCCACATCGCTAGTCAATTGGCCATCAAGCAGCAGTGGATAAAAGGGGTGATAGGCCAGTAGGCAGATGGCCTTGGTCCACCATGGGGCTGTTGCACCAGTGAAGAAGAATTTTCAATTCAATTCCCATTTTAGTATTTTTAAATATTGTAAATCTCTAATTCAATTTTAAATTTTCTATTTAATTCAAGTCTAATAAAATTTAAAATTATTTTACCATTTATAATTAATTTATATTGATTTTCATAAGTAGAAACAATATCTTTACGCTTTTATAACATTCTTTTAATCTTACACAAAATGTTAAGAACTTTTATAAAGCAATAATTTATAATAATACACTTCTCATATTATCAATTCAAACAACATTAAGTAAATCTTTCGCTTACCTTGAATTTCTGAATAAGAACTTATATAAAACAAATTATCCAAAAATTATTTTACTTTTCTATAATTATTTTTTTCATAGCATAAAAGACGTATCCATGTACAATAGCACACAGAATGACAGTAAAGTGATGTAATAATTTTTTTTCATAAACTATATCGGACATTTCTCATAATTCTAGTTGTTGTATATTTATTTCAGAAGCTAAATCGTGCAGATCATAACCTTCTGTACTTTTAAATCTTATTATTATTATGGTTGATGATAGCTCATAACACATTTCAGATTTAAAATTAGAATAATAACTTTTATCATTTTAAACTTTAAAAATGATATAGCTCACTTTCATATTTAAAAAATTTTGTTAAACATCAGTAACAAAATCCTTTTTTTTTTTTACATTTTTTTCCTGTGATTTTACATCATTTATTATGTTTTTACTCTATAATTAAACGATAGATATACGATGCAGTCTAAAGAAATAATTGTCTTCGTAGCAGTAGAATATTTAAAACCAGGAATGAAAAAGTGCATGTCCCTTGAACCCCAAACCAATAACCAACACTTCCAAGGTTTTAAACTGGTCCATAAACCATCCACGAGGCAACCTCATGGCATGTCTTAACCGAATGGAGTCACAAATAACACCATCCAGTCAAGGTCAATACATGAAACCTTCTTATCATCCATGTAAAAGTGTTCAATTTAGTCGGATAACTTTTGCCATAAACAATAATTTATAACAAATCTGGTATTCCCTTTTTCTACACTGTCTCTCTCATTCAAACAACATGTGCCTTGCTAAAAGAATTACCATATGTGTGAAGGGAAATGAAATACAACTTGTTTTAATTATCATCAAATATCCATTTTTCATAGAATACGAGTAAGTGAAACATGCTGCCCTGTTTTCACAGTATTTAAAAGCAACCTTAAAGTTCTCAATAATTGGTTCAATAAACGGAAAATTTCTTTGAATGTAGTAAATTTCTTTAAAAGTTGTTCTCTTCTCTATTGGAAATAAACGTAAAAAACCCTGCGATTATGATCAACAATAATATTATCGCTGGAAACAGTCAAACTAAATCTTTTTAGGTTTGGTTTGTCGCACTACGGTCATCTTGTGCACACGGGGCTAAACAAACGAGGACCTACAGTTCAAAGTGGATTCCGAACCACTACAGAATAAATTTTTAGGAGTTATTCTGGGTCAGCATTTAAATTGAAAAGAACATTTTCTGTATACCCAAACTAAATTTCGTATTGCCTTTAGAAAACTCAACCCATTTAAAAATAGAAATTCTACCATGACCAGGGATAACTAAATTCTTCTTTATACTTCTATTGCTTCGCCCAATTTGCCTGGTCTAGTCCTATGCACGTAATTCTAACTTAAAAACACTTGAAACTTTACAAAATATCACTATATGCCAAATTACCTCTGCTAAATAGTTCATGCGCAATTCTGATATCCATAAAGCTATTAACATTCCTTCTTTAAAAGATTTTCTTAAACACATCTCTATTAAATTTTTTGATACGCTTATTAATCATGAAAATACTACAATCCAGGGAGATTGACTCTTACGTTCTCAATTATGATTTAAAACGTCGGCGCAAAATTTTAATTTAATTTTTAAATTTTCTTTTCTTTTATTTGTTTATGATTGTAAGTTAATATTATATTTGCAAATATATTCTGGGCAATTTTCATTGTTTCAACTGTATTTACCCTGCCATGTCGGAGATGGAACCCCAGGGGATAAATAGAGCTCAAAAAGAACACATCCCCCAACAAATATTTAAAGCATTTTAATATAATTTTAAAATAATAAAATAAAAAATAAAATTTTTTAGGTTTCAACGTTACAAATAAATATGTAAGAAATCATTTCACAAATTTCTGATAAATCTTACAACCTAATTCGTACAAACCTTGGATACAAATTTTGCAAAAGCCATAAACACTTTTGATGATCTGATAAATACTGCACAATCTTTAGTAATTATCAACAATATCGAAAAGAAATAATAATAAAAAAAAAAAAAAAAAGAAAAGCTACTCTTACTGCATACTCTAATTTGCCAAATAAAAATCAATAATTATAAATTCTTATCTTCGATTAGTCTTGTCACTCTACGGTCAGTTTTGTGCACAATTTGAGTTAACTAGACAGAGTCCTACAGTTTAACGTGGATTCTGGACCACTAATAAGCATCCATGTTACTGCCAGAATTTGAACGTAAAGCCCGTGGTAAAAAAGGCCAGAGCGCTAGACAATTGGTCATAGTATTCAAAGCATTTTAATATAATTTTAAAATAATAAAATAAAATATAGAATTTTATAGGCTACAACAATATAAATAAATGTATAAGGAATGCTTCACAAATTTCTGTTAAGTCTTAACCTAATTCGTACAAACCTTGGATACAGATTTCGTAAAAGCCATAAACACATTTGATGATCTGATAAAAACTGGCACAATCTTTAGTAATTATCAACAATGCCGAAAAGCAAATAAAGAAGCTACTTTTTTACTGTATACCCTTTATTTGCCGACTACAATTCTATAATTATAAATTATTATCTTCGATTAGTCATATCTCAATTTATAAATAAATAAATATTTATTGCTGATGGAAGACTTTTAAACTTTATAAAATCTTAGCCCAACCCAAGCTTTAAAAAAAATAAGCTGGATCTATTTTTTTTTTCTGAAAAATTAATGTTCGTTATCAATTCAGAGACAACTGCGCAACTGTCTGTAAGCAGCTCAAGAGATAAGAATTATCAGCTACTTTTGATTTTAAACACTCTTGAAAAGTAAGTGTTATCCGCAATGTAAGCATTAGCAGTATGCCGTATTTTCATCACTCTGAGGTGGTTGCTTACAATTTAATCTCTTGTAGATCTAGATTACTTCGGTTGGTTGGCAAATTGCAGTTTATTTGAAAAAATAACAGATAAAAACTTGTCCGACATATACATTGTGTGGTCAATTATAACTTGCATGCTATTTTTTTTTTTATAAAGAACAACACAACTGTTTCTACTAAATTATAACATAACTGTCATTTGGACTACGATAACTTTTTGTTTTTGTAAAAGAAAGTGGTATGAAAAAATACTTCATGAAAAATATTAGTGTTCAGAGAAGAATCGAAACTTTGGTACTGTTCTACATATAAAATTAAAAGAAAAAAATGTGTTCTACAGCATAATTAGAACATTTTCATAGAACATAAAAAATAATAATCTTTTGCAGAAATATATTATTTAAATCCTCATTATCATCATCAATGGCGCAACAGCCCCAAAGTGGACAAGGCAGTCTGCCTACTGGCAAATTTCGAGATAGGAGATGTTTTCTTTTTACGGGTTAAAGTTGTGAGTCCCACGTCCAACGCTCCACAGCCTACGGTTTAAAGTGGATTCCGAACCATCCATACAAACATGCATGGCACCGAGCGAGAAATGATTTAAAAAAAGGAGTTAAAAAAATAATAATGTTATATTGAATACTAAAAAAAAAAAAGTGCATTATTTTTTTTTTATTCAAAATAGATCGCCACGGATCTAAATTAATCTCAATACTATTATTTATCTAAAAGAAATGTTATACATTTTTAGAATTTATGTGATTTTCAGAATTATGAGCGTATGTGATTATTTTCAGTAAATAATACAAGAGAAACAATGTATCATTCTCCATAAAATAATAACGATAATTTAGTACATAATAATTTCGTCATTCAATATATATTATTCGTTATTATTTGGGGAACGAGAATTCGGGAGATTTTTGAAATAGGAAATTTTAAGTTAAATAGGGATTTTACAAAACAAGATATGAATGTATGCAATAAATTATAAATTTTTTGTTGTTTTTATGATGACCATAGAAATAACAGACTTATTATATGTCTCACAACAATTTTGTGTAGAATTAACTGCAAACGTATTTGCAATGAGAAGTTTAAATAAAATTTTTAATACTTAAAACAGCATTTCATGGTAATTTAATTATAAAAAGTACATGTATATCACAATTTTTGTAAGCTGATTTAATTTTACGTATTTAAATATACTTTTCTGACATAAAGGTGTGTGACCTGCATCTCGCTTGCAAAAGAGATTCGTGGAACAAAAAGGGATTTAAAAACGTAAGTTTAAAAAACAGAAATATAGAGCACGATTAAGTGAAGTGAAAACGTGCGATTGTATAAACAATAAAATAAAAAAATGTTTGAGATAACAGCAAATATTTCTTCAGTTATCATCATAATGCATAATTCATTACAGCAGACCTGAACAAATACTGATAATTTGAAACATTTACGTTGTTACGTAACTGTACGTAACTTACGAATGAAAATATGTTAAAATAAAAACAATTTAAGATATTTCATCTTAAAAGAGTTGAAAGAGATTAGCATATTACTTCAATTTTATAATTAAAATTGACTAAATTAATACAACAGATTTAAAACAATAACAAAATTAATTCCACAATAATTATTCGACAATTAAATAATATAAGGAAAATATTTTTATTCCAAACTAATTATCATTTAAATTCAATAAAATTTATAAATTATGAAAAATTGAATTTCATCTGTCTTAAAAAGGACGAATTTAGTTCTTTACCGAAAAAAAATAGTTACTAAAAGAGAGAACACGCTTTGTGTATGAATTTATGATATAATAATAATAATAATAATAAAAAAATTGAATTTTTAACATTTTAATGAGTGCAGTATATGCCATGGTACAGATCACAATTGCTTTCTTTAAAGACATGCTTCGTAAAAGTTAAGTTTAGTTTGTCCTGATAAAATAAAAAATAGTTTTAAGTTCTTGTATCATGATAATATTTAATAATTCTGAAGCTGGAAAATATTATATATATTCACGATAATATATATATATATATATATTCATAAAAAATATAGTCAATTAGACAAAACAAAGTACATATTCAAAATATAATAAACTAACTTATAAGAAAAAAATGTCTTCCGCATTATCAAGACACATAAAATCTACCCATCTTTTATGCATGACAAAAACAATAAAAAAGAAATTATAAACCGTTGCGGTAGAATGGTCGCTATGAATAATAGTCTCCATTCTTCGTGTAGTTCCTGCAAACTAATAATGATTCTGTAGGTAAAGCGACCATTGTAACTATTCGAGTTATAACTTAGAAATAACTCAGATGCCTAAAACAACTTCATTGTTTCAAAGACTCGACTATCTTTTCATTGTCTCGACACAGACGGCAAAATGCACGAAAATATTTCCCTAGCAAAGCAGTCGAGACGCATGTATTGCTTGGATCGACTACATCTCCTAAGCAAAAACTATATAACTACCACTATCCTTTTGAAAGGTCCCCTTAAAGGGTGAAGGTTTCTCATGAAATATTCATTTGCACAACTGATGATAGAGAAGAGCTTTTTTTCCCCTCACCCCCGCAAACGATAATTTATCGAAAAATGTGATAATATTACAATAATTTACTGAATCTCTATCATGAATAATTATACATTTCCTTTTTTTACCCATTCATGGAAAATATTATATCGATGAATAATTATACACTTCCTTTTTTGTTCATCCATGGCAAATATTTTATCGATGTAATGATTGAAAAAAAATATAAAACATATCGCTATCATTATGATCTTACAGTCCAGAATAAATATTCATTACGAATTTTATTATGATTTTAAATATAATTATTCATTATGAGTGTAAAATATTATTTTACAGCTTCAGATTTTTAAAATATGATCAAGAAAACAAATTGAAAATAAAAAAAATCCATTTTATTAAGGCAAACTAAGATTAACTTTTAAGAAGCAAGTCTTTAAAAAAAAGCAGTTGTGATCCCTACTATAACATTCTTTTTAGTCTACGCTAGACCTAGGCATGATCGCCCACAGTATGTGATGGGCAGCCCAATACAGTTCAGAATCACACAAAAACAATTATAGTCTTTTGCAGTATTTAACAACCACTGCGCCAATAAGTCCAGGACAGTAGTTCATTTTTTTTTTTTTTTTTCAGATTCTTATGTATTTATTTTATTTTTCAAATAAATAGTAATTGTATAAAAATAAGAAGAAAAAAAAAAAATGCTGAAATTTATCTGAATACCGATCTACTCTTTTAATTTTTATTTTTAAGAAATTTCTTTTTTTCTGTGATCATACTTTTTAACTTTATTGATTTCAAACATTTTCCTTGAAAATATTTTCCCATGAAAAGAAATAAAAGATTATTTATTTTACGTTACGCTGTACATCGCAGAAATTAAATTAAATTATAAACATTTTTGGTTAGTAACCATATTAAATTAACAATCATTGGTATCATTAAATAAACTATCATTAATTGTGTGGCCTGAGACGAATTTTTTCATCAAATGATGCTACAGAAACGAAAAATGTTGAGATATCTCTGGTTTTGATGAAAATCACATGGTCGGCAAGCAAAGAGAAATGTAACTTTGCATAAAATCATCTTTTAGTATTTGAATTTACGCAATCTAACTATTGAAGGCTTCTTACCAATTGTGATAGACACAAAGCTAAATGTCAACGACGGACGCAAATATATATATATATATATATATATATATATCTAGAAAATATAATTTTTTTTCTTCTTCAAATATCATGCTATCTTTATGATCATTAAATATGTTTCCATACATAATTTCTTGAAAGATCTCAGAAGAAGAAAAGATTCGTTACTGTCATATCATGTTATTATAGATAGAGGGTACCATGAAATAATTGGATGGAAGTTGATGGGTAAAAAAGAAAAAAATCCTCAGGGCAACATAAATTTGAAAAAGAGGTGACATTAGGTTGAATTCGTGTCACTTAGTAAAGAATCTGTCTTGTGAGATGGCAATATTTCTTATACATATATTTTTATTTCGCCTATTAGCAAAAAACAAGACGTACAAATGTCATCTACATAGCATGGGATGTCAACCACCCACGTACTCTAAATGAATCGGTGCATAATTCTTTTAGTACAGGTTTTAATTGCGTATAACTGTCGTTGCGTTCTTTAATAAATGCTAGCAATGGTTTATGGGCCATGTCAATGGTTCAAGAACATAAAAAATATGATATCCTCATTTCTTGGAAAAATTCTTCATCAAGGTTTTACATCTGTATGAAGAATTTTTTTAATCCCCGAAAATAGTCACATAAATTGATACATAAAACTAAAAGAGAATAATTTTATGTGTCACACACACACAAAAAAAAAAACCTTTTAAAATCAATTAAATTTAAATAAAAATCTAGAAATTAAGTAATGAACAAAAATTATTATTTGTGAAATTAAAGCAAACCACAAATATGTCTTTAATTAACTGGAAATAAAGAGAATCTCATTGGTTTATTTTAAATAAATATTCACAGTTAAATGTAAAAAGAATTGAAGAAGTAATGCTTTTTCTGTGTAAAACAGGAACACATTCAAAAATTATTAAAAGTTTTGACAAATATAAAAGCACCCAGAAATTTAAGAATAAAAGAACATTGACGGTCATGCTTAACAAATTTATCAGCCAATGGTGGTAAAGCTCGAATCGTGATTTTTTTTTGTTTTGGTTTGTCGCTCTACGGTCATTTTTTGCACACTTTAGGCTAATTAGACCTAGACCTACAGTTTAACGTGGATTCCGAACCATTAACAAACATCCATGCTTTCGTCAGGATTCTAACCTGGATTCCAATGATACCAATGGCCAGAGCGTTAACCAACTGGCCATCAGGTCGCGCTAAATCGTGAAGTAGTAATATGAGCTGGTATGCAAGAGGGCTTAGGTTAAAATCTGCTGGCGATCTGCATAGCAATAACAGTTTATGAATGTGAGAATCCTTGGCGATCGTGGCAGCATGTTTAAGCGGTTATAATGATTGCTTTTGCAACGCAAAATCCACCTAAAAAATTCAGCTACAGCAAGTACTCTCGCAATGGAAAACAAAATAAAGAACATCAACTATCAGAAAATGCAACCTGTTATAACTCTCACCCTAAAAGCACCGCAAGTGCAGTTCAAGAATAACAGCAAGATAATAATAAAAAGTTTTAAACAGCACAACCGCATCGTGTGAGAGAAAAGCAAAAGTGCAAGGCGAAGTTTTTAATGATGGTCGCCGCATCATCATCATCTTTTTTTTTTTACTCATCACTTTGTAATGCTGCCGTCTGGACTGGAATCAGCACTTTTTTGCAATGCAGATGCTGATTGATAGCAATTTCATGCGGCTACCGGATAAAGATGATAGCAATAAACGATTCGAAACATTTCTTTTGATGTCTTGCGGTTTGGATTTGTTATTGCGTCTTAATTGTCTAATAAGGGATTCAACATTGAAAAATTATATGTATTAAAAATAGGCAAAAAAAAAATTAATGCAATGTGATGCAATACATTTAAGAAATTATTTAATTAAATATTTATCCATTATCCATTTATCCAATGCAATTAAAGATATTTATTAAAGATTATATATTACTTTTTATAATAATTAATATATTTGTTTATATATAAAAAAAAAAAAAATGAAGATAAATTAGATTAAGAATGCAATATTTTTAGGGGAAAAAAAGCACACATTATGAAATTTGATATCTATATCTATATATATACATATGGATAAATATGTCAGTAGAAGTCTGTTTTTCAAAAAAAACATAATTTTGAAATATGTAATTTGATAATGCATGTAAATTATTTTAAAAAAAAAAACATATTAAAAATATATCAACAGTTCAAAACATTTCATTAGAAGTCATTCAAATCAATTAAAATACTGATAATTATAATAATCACGTCAATAACTAATGCTTAAAAGAGTTACATCATTACAACACTAATGAAGAAATCTCATTCCATGCAAAAATTAAAAATAACAATGGACAAGAAGAATTTTGATTCTTTATAACAACGACACCTTAATAACAGCGAAATTTGATACATACACCATATGTGGATAAATTATGTCAGTGAAGTCTGTTTTTCAATAAAAAACATAATTTTGGAATATGTAATTTGAGAATACATGAGCAAATTGTTTAAAAAACTTATTAAAAATATATCACAATTCAAACATTTCATTAGAATTATTCAAACCAATTAAGATAATGATAATTATAATAACAACATTAATAACTAATCCTTCGTAGCATTATATCATTACAACACTAATGAAGAAATCCCACTCCATGCAATAAATTAAAAATGACAATGGCCAAGACAGATTTTCGATTCTTTACAACACACTTAATAGAGTGTCGTAAATACATTTTCTACTAATAGTTTATAACCAATTTTGAAAGAATTCGCAACTGAAAGTAACAACTGCATTTTGATAGTCACTTATTTTCCGTTAGTGACCCCATCGAAAAAAAAACCTGTCATGCCTTTCAAGATTTTTTTTTTGTCCGTTTTTTTACAATACTGTACTCAATCATTGCTAATTGGTAAAAAAAGGTCAACGTCATCAACCTATTCATTACTTCATCCATCAAAAATTTTGAAACAATTTCCGAAAAAAATATTTTAAAAACTACCTATCATCTTTAATTTATAGCACGCTGAAAAAATTTCATTAATTCAATTTTTTGTTTTTAAAAATCCAGCTGTTTATTTACTTGTAAATTTTTTCATATTTTGTCAATTTTTTAATTGTAACTCTAAATAATGCTAGCAATTTAAATACTTTTTATATTTCGAATTAAAAATAAATGTTTGTATTTTTATTTTAAACGAAATTGTTTTCAGACCAAAAGAAAAAAATACATATTTCAAAATGCCAAACAACTAATATTTAAATTTACGAATTAAATAAAATAATACCATAACTTTAAACACTATTTTTAAACCAGCAATAACACTTCAGTTTTTGTTGTTGTTGTTTCATCAACTTTCCTGAAGTTGCTCTTTTAAAAATAGAAGAATCCTACATTATCAGGAATTTTTGTAAATTACATTAATAATGTTCAGTAGAAGCTAAATTTACGATTAAATTGATTTTTAATAATAAAGAAATAACGTCAATTTTAACTTTAACGTTAGTGTTAAACCAACATTTATACCAAGAAAAGAATAATATAAATAAATGAAATAGATGAATAGGTACGGAATCAATCAATTTAAAATTGTGGATTTAATTAACATCAGAAATTATATGAAAAATGTATGAAATATTTTCAAATTTTAAGTAATTTTTGAATACGAAGTAGCAATTATAATGTAAAAAAATTAAATGAATTTTTTAATTAAAAAAGCAAAAATGGAATAGAAAAAGATTTTCAAGATATTTGTAATAATATATAAAAATCGATAACAATAATTTTTATTATAATGGGCGTTTATTATAATTTGCGTTATTCTGTATTAAATTTTTATAACATAACTAGAAACTGTACATTCTAAATAATTTCAATATTTTTTTATTTCGTCCCACCTGCGTGCATATAGATATATATTGAATTTTTGTAAATTATATTAATAATAATCAGAAGTTAAATTTATGCATACATTGATTTTTAGTAATATAGAAATAAAATCAAATAATTTTAACTCCGCAAATAAGTAATCAAATTTTGGATATTATATATATATATATATATTTTATTTATGTGTGTGAACTGATTTTCACCAAACTATCCTATTGATCAAATTGAAGCTCGACGGCCACACACATCTAATCTACTACTCAGAAAAAATTATTCGAAACTTACATAACACTACCACATACACATAAAAAAAACCCAGACAAGAGACGCATCAAATGTGAGCATAGAAGTTACATTGTTCTAATCCGAGAATGCCTTCGATATTAAATGGCGGTTCATTCATTGTGAAGCGATGGCGGAAATTCTTGAAACAACGTTGCGCAATGGACCTCTCACTACTACCACATGACTTCATCAACCAAATTACGAACGTTTTCTTTATTATTTTTCTCTTAAAGAATACTTAAGTCTAATCTACCAAGGGAGCAATTTTTTCCCAAAGATTAGCGGCATTATGAAAGGTCAGTGATTTACAAATATGTCTTTCATCCCACCAATCACACCGGTTTTCGGAAAGTGCTATTAGGAATGATACCACACGGAAGTTCTCCCCTTTTGACGTTCCATCCACTACCAAGCGTCATTCTTTTTAAATGTCAAGTCATTCTGGGAAATGATTCGACAATAAACACGTTAGTTTTAACAAAGAATTATTGTGTGTTCTTCTAGATCAGAGAGGGCTCTCGTAACGAACGTATAAAAAATATGGGTTACATTCCAGTTCCACCGTTGAGGCGGAAATGGTTACAATTATTTAATTCTCAAAGCCAATAAATAGTAAATTAGGAAATGGTACTTCGTTTTAATTTAGTGACGGAGAGTTAATTCTGACCTTTGAGGTTGAGGAGGAATTAGTATTTTTACCGTTGCGCTATTTGAAAGGAATACTTGTAAAGTGAAGTTAAAAGTGCATCGTCAAAATAATTGTTTTGCAGGTTCATATATAAATGGTGACATATTTATTAATGAAGTATTTTTTTTTTATAAGTAAACACAGTAAACGCAATAAGAGCGAAAATTAAAAAAAAATGAATTTAAACAGTAAAAAAAATCAAAATATCTAGAATACGATTAATAAACATCAAAAGGCAAGTATAAGAAGTACTAGTCATCTTAAGCCAAATTTAAAAGAATTATATTTTATTTTATAATAAAAGAGTTTCCTTTATAATTTATTAACAAATTATTTTGAAACTATATGTTTTAATCGATCTAGTATGTATGATTGTTCTTATTATGTTTTAAAAATTAATTTCATAATTATTTTTAATACTAAGCAACAATGACAAACTTCACTTTTCAGCAACAATAACAAACTTCACTTTTAAGCAATAGTAACTAGTTCATATTGACAATAACTATTTCAGTGTGAATAAGTTCAATTATTTTCTGAGAGATGAAAAATATATACACATAAAATTCGTAATTAATATTTTCGAAAATAAACATTTTGTAAGTGTTACAACTGAATTTTTATGTTACAATTTTAAAATTAAAATTGATGGCATATAATATAAAATTAATTAAAGAACTACAGTTTTGTTATTTGTAACAACAACTATAACTAAAAATATATGCAATATATATAATAACTAAACGAACAATAACATTTAAAGCATGTTTTTTTTTTTTTTTTTTTTTTTAGTTTTTTATAGACACAAAATTAATTATTTCGATTACAAAGAAAAGTTAAAACATCTTCCAACTAAAATACTTCCGTCTTCCATCTAAAATACTTCCATAATTTGATGGAAACATAAATATCAAATTAATTATTGAGGTATTCAGATCAAGACAATTGTATTTATTTTTCGTTCATGTATATTAACTGTAAAAACTGAAAATTTATGGCAGAATCCTTTTATTGATAAAAAGTTTTGACCTAAAATTACCCAACATAATATTTTTTTATATAAAATAAAGCATACTTGTATAGGCTACAAACATCTTGCGACAGACACGAACAGTATGTTATTGTCTATAAGGTGGAGGGTTATTAGGTTAGTCACAAACCAGCCAACCCCAAAGGTTCATGATTGCAGGGCGGAACATCGAAATTGACAAACGTCCACAAAAAACCGATGGTAAGTTTATGGGACAGGCCATAAAAACAAGAGGCAGTAACTGTCATACAATGGAAAAGACATTTGTTACGTGTGTGGTTCATTACCTGTATCATATAAAACTATGTTCTTCATTATCTACATATAAAAATTCTCCCTCCTCTACCAACAACAACAAAAAAAAAAAAAAAAAAAAAAAATAGTTGGTTTGAAATTTACGTCCTTAAAAGAAACGACCCACAGAATTTAGGATGGAAAAGGGGCCTCTTTATTTGTCACCATGTTTCCACAAATTGTAGGATCACACATCAGAATCTAGATCTTTTTTTCTATTATCCCTTAATAAAATTGCTGAATGTGAAATTTGTACTTTTAAAAGCAACAAATGTTGAAATGCAAGATGGAAAAGAGTACAAAGATTGATTGCATTGATTGATTATGTGACTTGACGGCACCTTTTCAATAACGATTATCTGGAAAAAAGCAATTTCTCCCCAATACCAAGTTTGAAATTTACATTTTTAAAGAAAAGTAAGATCGAAGGGGGTAAAAGACCTGTTTGATTGATATCAGATTTCTAATAACGATCATTTGGTCACAAATCGGAATCGGAATCTGGATCTTTTCTAATATCCCTTAAAAAAATTGCTGGGTGAGAAATTTGAGCTCTTAAAAGCAATAAACGTTGAAATGCAAGATGGAAAAGGGTGCAAAGAGGTCTGTGACTTGTCTCCAAATAATCGGTATTGAAAAGGTGTCGGCAAGTCAGAAAGCAAATTTTCCCGCTCCCAATACCAAATTTGAAATTTACATCTTTAAAGAAAGCAAGATCAAAAGATTGTAAAAAGCCTGTTTGATTGATACCAGACATTTAATACCGATCATTTGGTCAAATCAGAATCTAGATCTTTTCTATTATTTCCACAAAAGAAATTGCTAGATGTAAATTTGCAAAAAGCAATAAACATTGAAATTCAAGATGGTAAAAATTCAAAAGGTGCAAAGAGGTCTATGATTTGCCGGCACCTTTTCAATATCGATTATTTGGAGACATGTCAGAACGCAAATTTCTCCCCTCCCAATACAAATTTGAAATTTACATCTTTAAAGAAAGCAAGATCAAAAAAGGGTGTAAAAGGCCTGTTTGATTGACACCAGATTCCTAATACCGATCATTTGGTCACAAATCAGAATCTAGATTTTTTTTTCTATTATACCCGTAAGAAATTATCTAACATTTATGATTTGCGAAGAAAAAGACTTCTTTAACTGTTAGAAGATTTCCAATATTGGGTGTTTCAGCATAAAATCCTTTAAAAATTGTTTAGCTGAATTTTTTAAGTTCTTTAAAGCAACACATATTATAATGCAAGTTTGAAAGGGACAAGTTTCAAAAGGTGACAAGAGGTCTTCATATTTCTAATATTGACCGTTAGGAAACAGAATATGAATCAGAATCAGAATATGTCAGAAATCAGAATATGTCTCATTCCCCACCACCCCAGAATTTATAGTTTTAAATTTACGACCCTAAAAAGCAACAAGCAGCGGAATGCACGATGGAAAAGGAACCAATTCCGAAAGGGGGCCAAGGGGGCCTTGTCACACAGCTGTAAATCAACAGGCCCGCCGTTTGTTTTCCCGCGCCCGAGATAGAGAATAGAGTAGCCTTGTAAAAAGTTTGGGAAAGATGAGATAAATTGGATGCGGATTTGATAACCGTGATCTACGGCAGAGTGGTGGAATGAGAGACGTTTGAGCAGAGTCATGCCGCCCGTTGATTTAGGTGTCGCAGAAGAGATGCCACTCGCATGCAGGCAGAACCTTAGGTGGATTGTAATGGATCGCCAGGGGAATTTAATCGGTCACGTCTCACTAATAGAGATAACATGGGTACCATTCTTCATTTCTTAGAGATTGTAAGAAACCTGAATGGTTCTGGAGGGAATAAATAAAAAAAAATCTCCTAAAATATCATCACACCATCTCAAAAGAAAAAAATATATTCGAGAAAAACAAATAAATCACCGAAATTCTTTAATATGACGATGGCTTAAAGATAATCGAAAAAAAAAAAAAAAGAAAGAAAGAATTTATCTCTTTTTAAACGTATTTATGCTTTATAAACGATTTTTTTTCTATACGACACATATGGACAGTTACCATCTAAGTTCCTCCCACAATGATACTAGTCGATGTAGTGTTGTTGTTTCTTATCCCACTTGGCAGACATCTATTCCAAGCCCACGAGCCCATGTACTAATGATTGAAGGGGAAGGAAGCAGCTTCTGTTGTGATGGAGCACCCGTAGGTAGAAGTCTGACTTTGGCTCCGTGACGCTCTTACAGTCATAGGAAACTGGGACCTACGCTTAAAGTGGATTCCGAATCACTGCAAACATCCATGGCACAGCCAGGACTCGAACCCGAAACCTGTGGCACCGAGAGCTAGACACTCGGTCATTCAAGCCCCATAATATCCAATATTCGATTACTTATTTGTGGAATTAAAATTTATGCAATTTCTTTATTACTAAATATCAATTTATTCGTAAATTTAAGTTCTACCGATTATTATTAATATAATGTACAAAAATTCACTCGGCCTGAATGACCGGGTGTCTAGCGGTGTAGTGTTTATGGTAATTATAAGAAGAACACGTTTACTTCTGTGCACCACAAACATGCCTTTAATGAACTAAAAAAAAAAATCGAGAATCTCAAGAGAGAAAGGAAGTGAGAGAGTGTATTTAACAATTATTCCGTTCTGCTTTCTTTCACATTAACGTAATCTGAAGCAGTTTTACAAAAATACAGAAATTGAAACACTAGAGATACAGAACTGAAACACTTAAGTAATTACCATGCTGTCCGAATTCACTGATCCGATATATTTAAAACACTGAATTCCTCGAAATGAAACATATATGACTCAGACTACTTTCACAATTGCCAGAAGTCTCTTTTAAAAATATCCTCGATTTTATTTTTAAAAAGCCCATGAAACTATTTGCATATTTTCATTATTGACAGTAACGAAAAAAGAATAAAAAAAAAATTTTAAAAAAATATGAATAAAGAACTGTTGTTAAACAAAGGGAAGACAATAAAAAAATTTCTTTACAGAAAAATAAATAAAATTGTTCTTTTAACTACCTTTTTATAATTTTTTTTTTACTAAAAATAATTTTAGTGTTCTAACTTTTATGACCTGTACATCTTAACCTCATAGTAAATTTGCTCAATATCTTTCAGTTTCCATTGCTGATAGCGGATGCCACGATCTTTCATTCAGCTAATGAATAGCTACGTTAATGAATTTTGAGCATACGAACAAATTAATTTAGTTCAAAACAAAAGACCTTTCAATAGCACACGCTGAACAAAATAAAAGTAAATTTCAAAAGACTGTACACAAAGAATAATCATAAAAGATTACAGAAAAAAAAAAATTATTTTTTTCTTAAGCTTTTTTTCAGTTACAAGTGACTTGGTTCTTGTCACTTAAATCAGACAAATGGAAGTTTGAAAAAAAAAAAATTTTTTTTTTGACGTGCCCAGTCTTTTCTTTTTTTCCTACGGTCTGTTTTTTCAGAACTCCATTTATCAAGCAAACAATCATTTTTCAGACCAGAAGAGAACTATCACGATTAATGGCCATCGCATGATGAGTTTGGATATCCTTTTACAAAAACCCTCTCAACAGGTACAGAATGAGGAAGAATTTCTTTCATATAGATGTTCCAATGACTTTGCGTCAGAGGAACGTTTTCTACAGCTACAGACAATGAATAGACAATTAGAAAAAAAAAGTAAATTCTTATTCTCGTAATAGCAGCTGTTGGAAGATAAAAGATGCAATGTCATAAGATAATTTGTATCAAGATTGCAGGATAAAATGTAAACAAATCAGAGATATTATCAATCTTGTTCAAATAACATTCAAATACAAGAATGCATTACGTGAATTTAAATTGAATGGATTGCTATTGAATAGATTTTAAGAAAAATACTATATATTAATACATAGTGGTAAAAAAAAACTAAAAGCTAATTACGAATTTTAATCTAGTGAATTAAAATTCCTTTTATTTTTCTTAAAATATAACTACCAGACATTTACACTTTGAGAAAATTTATCTATAACACAACGTTCAGAATTATTGGTGATTAGAGGTTCTCTGGCTGTATCATATGTTGAAGGAAAAAATATAACATGAACACGTTACATAAACAATCCTTTGCAATCCATAAATTGAATGGATTGCTATTGAACAGATTTTAAGAGAAATATTATATTAGCACCTAATGGAAATAAACTGAAGCTAATTACGAATTTTAATCTATTTTTTTTTTTTTTTTTTTTTTTTTATACCACAGCATAACATGACATTTGTGCATCGCGGCTTGATAAAATCCCTCTATAATTCTCTACAACGTTGAGAATTGTTGGCGATTAGTAGTCATTCTCTTGTTATATTTTATGATGATGACGAAAGCATAACACGTTACATAAATATAAATTGAATGGATTGTTATTGAATAGATTTTAAGAAAAATACTATATTAATACATAACGGTAAAAAAAAAACTAAAAGCTAATTACGAATTTTAATCTAGTTTATTAAAAATTCTATTAATTTTCTTACTATACAACTACCACCACATAACATGAAAATTCCTCAATAACACAACATTGAGAATTATTGGTGATTAGTAGTCATTCTCATGCTCTATCTTATGATGATGGTGAAAACATGATACTTATAACAATTATTGTATTTAATAAATTTATTCACTTTTAATTTTTGTAGTATTTCTTTATTTCGCATAAAACGACAATTTTTGAAAACGGTATGACGATTAATAAATGCTTTTTCTTTATCTTTAAGACACACCTTCTGGCAACATGTCAGAGGTGAGCGCGAAAAAAAAAAAAAGACAAATAATACGGATTACTATGAAAAGATAGCGGCCTTTTATCTCCTCATATAAGTATATTTTGACAATGGCAAATATTTATTGTAAATATTGTGAAGAATCCATCACATCTGGCTTTCTTTTTTGTTGTTAAACACTCTTTAAGAGATAACAACACAAACAGAAAATTTTACTTAAATTCTAAAAAATAAAAAATAAAAACTCCCGAAACTTATTCAATTTTGAATTATTTTGATTCAAAAATTTTTTAATATGAATTACTTTAAATAACCTTCCATGACATTCTAATATCAAGATAATTAATAATTGGAATTGTTTCACAGCACATTTGTTAATATAATGTGTAGATAAATTTAAAAAAATTAATTAATATATTACTATGTTATACACACGTGTAATCCATAAATACAAAAATAGAAATTTGTTTATAGAGTAAATTACTTCATTTTCCTTGTTGAAATATAGCAGTCTGTTGTTCTTTAAACCTTTATACAATTTTAACTATTCATATGCGTAATATATGTAAATAAAAACTAACTGCAATCAATAAATACAAAAACAGAAATTTGTTTATAATTGTTTTTGAATATATTTGTTTATTATTTATATTACGCACGTATATGTGCGTAATATAAATAAAAACTAACCGTGCAATCTATAAATACAAAAATAGAAATTTGTTTTAAAGTAAATGACTTCATTTTCATTGTTGAAATATCTGTAGTTCTTTAAACTTTTATACAATTTAATTATTCATTTGCGTAATATAAATAAAAATTAACATGTTTTTTATGATTTTATAAATCTCAAACGATTATGATTAAATGCCAATTGGCGGATTATTAATGTACTTTTATAAACAAACTTTTTTTTTAACTAAATTTCATTTAGAAACATTCGAGAATTCTAATTCTAATTTTTTTTCATACGAACATTCGAAAAAAAAAGCACAGTTAAATCGCACATGAAATCTAAAATATTAAATAAAATTTGCTTAATTACATAATTAAACAAGTAATATATATAAAAAAAAAAAAGTCAATTCCTGCTTTTTTTCACTATATTGTAGAAAGTCCTTTATAAATAATTTTCATTCATTTTTTTAAGTTTATCTGGCGCCATCTATTGATAGATATATGCAACTTAAATCTAAAAAAAAAAAAAAAAAAAAAAAACTAAAATTAATTAATTTAATTTAATTACTGAATTAATATTTGAAAAAAAACTGTATTAACATCCAGTGTCATCCACGACAAGTTCAAAAAAAAAAAAAAATGTATCTGAACTTGAGTGGATGAATAAAAAGTATTTTTTATGAACGATTGAAAGTTTGAACAAGATATAGATAGGGAGAGTGTGAGCTAATAGAAGGAATTGAAAAAAAGAGAGTTAGAATTTTGACGATCCATAACTTCTAAAACCGGAAAATCAACAGAAATTGTAATAAAATTTTTCATATAGGTATTGACCATGACGCAAAAACGTGAGATTATAGGTTATATCCTCATGAAAAATTCCAGACCTCCCACCGTGTAATAAATACCATCCAAAAGGTTTATTTTGAAATAAACCCAAAGAAACAAGGGAGTCAGTAACAAAGGGTAGTTTGAAAACTAGATATAAAAATCTAGGATTCTACTACGTTAGCATAATGCTCTATAAATTGCTGCCAAATGGGTTTGTTATTGTATGTAGATGAGACATAAGAACAGGCCGGAGGAAAAAAATTTCACTTTTCGAAATAATATTCCGATAAACAATTCTTGTGTATCAGAGAACAGTTTTTGTGTATTAATTTAATTCTCCCAAAACTACAAGGAAAAAAAAAAAATGGAATTTTCGATAAACGAGTTCCAAAATATAAAAAAATTTAATAAAAAATATTTTTCTGAAGCATTTTTTTCTTTTTTACTTAAAAGATTACTATAGAGTGAATGATAAAAATTATCATACAAAACTATAAAGAAAACAAATTAAATGATATGGAATTTTAAATCTTAAAACATTTGTAAGCATTTTTTTTTTCATGACTTTGAATCTTAAAGTTCTTGAATCTTTTGTTACTTTTGATGTGAAAATTTGTGACAGTTATTACGGAAGCATTTTTATTGACATTTACAATGACTTCCTATAAAATAAATGGATATTTTCGCTTTACATGTATATCATGACTAAAAATTATTTGACTACAACTATGTGGTTTTGAAAACTATATACATGGTAAAAGTCACAGATGATATAACAACTGGCAACATTTTATTTGTATCCAACGGAATTTTTAAATAAATTTTTTAACTATTTAAAAACTGAGACCAGTGGTCTTTTATTTATTTATTGCCCAATTTAAACTTGAATCATTGTGACTGACATATTTATTTCTATAGAGAAAAGCTGAAATATTTCATACAATTTAAAATTATATGTTATTCTTTATTACAGTTTAACATACATTCTTAAAAATATGAAAGAATATATGTACGCAAATATTAATTATTTAAAATAATTTTATACCTTCAAATGCATTAAAATTTTAATTACGAAACTCAGGTTCTTTTTTAATATTATAAATGATTTATATGACTAGATTTTTTATAATTAATTTGTTATCGATGTAATCAAATGAATATAAGCATAGTAAAAAGCAAATATCAATATTTTTAATAAATTAATTTAACTCTATTTAAAAAAAACATAAATATTGATAAACATAAATTAACTGGCACTACGGAACATTTTTTAAAAATATGAAATCTTAAGATGAAAATTGGCTTTGCATGATGCATTTTAAGCTTTGCACAATCGCATCATACATTTTAAGCTTTGCACAATCGCATCATACATTTTAAGCTTTGCATAATACATTTTAAGCTTTCCGTGATACATTTTAAGCTTTATGAAAATTGCATGATACATTTCAAGCTTTCCATGATAAATTTTTAGCTTTGCATGATACATTTTAAGCTTCATAAAAATTGCATGATACATTTTAAGTTTTGCATGAAAATTGCATGATACATATTACGTTTTGCACGAAAATTGCATGATACATATTACGTTTTGCACGAAAATTGCATGATACATTTTAAGCTTCATAAAAATTGCATGATACATTTTAAGTTTTACATGAAAATTGCATGATACATATTACGTTTTGCACGAAAATTGCATGATACATATTACGTTTTGCACGAAAATTGCATGATACATATTACATTTTGCACGAAAATTGCATGATACATTTTAAGCTTTTCATGATACATATTAAGTTTTTGTATGAAAATTTCATGATACATTTTAAAGTTTTTCATGAAATCTTTTGAAACTTTCCACGAAAATTGCATGATACATTTTAAGTTAGGAAATATCTGAATAACGTCAATATGAAAAATTTATCATTATTGATTTAGCTCAATTATTTTTATACATTTCATCAAGTAACATAATATGAAAATTTTTAATTTTTAAAAAGCAATACTGGATGTCTTGTCATATTGTTTACTGCCATAGTGATGGTATCCAATAATATACAATGTATGACACAACATAACTTTTAAAAGTATGAATACTAACTAGTACATGAGAAGTATGAAATAAAAATTTACTTTTCAGTCGATATTGCAGAACGTTCACTGTCATATTTATTTCAATATCAGTTGAATGTTTAAATTTTTCGCAGTAATAAAGTAAACAAAACAGCAAAACAACTCACCTGTCTTTTGTGACACGAACACCTGCAATTAGGCGAAGCATCTCGTGCATTAGAGAGCGGCGCATAAGTTCGACCTTTCAGTTTCTTGCTTTTAAAACATCCCATGTTTGCAACTTTTCACGGCAGCGAAGCGCAATTTACATGATTTTTAATTAACTTTTTGCAAAAAGAGTTAATAGATTTTTCCACCAGGAAATCTCTCTCTGAACGAAAACATTCACAAGACATCAAATACAAAGCACTTCCGCTGAATTCAAAAAGGACTAGACTACAGCGCGCTTTGGTTATTTTAATTTGTCAGCGGAGAAAAAAAAATACAGAGTTGAAATTGCGTGAAATCAGCCAATGAACATTTCTCAAAAAATGGTGCCGGTTCGTAGTTTGTTAAATCAACAATTGTGCACTTTGAATGATACAAGAACAATTAAACAAAAAACTTTGTCGAATAAAATTTTTTTCTAATTGTATGCATAGAATTAAATGTAAATGTTTCTTTACATCAAAAGAAAATAAATGAGCTAAATCAATTCGGGTTATGTTGATTTTTTTTTTAACAGAAATCGGAACTTGACGTTTCTTGGTCGTGAAAAGCAGAAATTCTTTTTACTGCTCTTTCGAAAATAAATCGTAAGCAATTGCTATTTGAAGGTTAAGAGAAAAAAAAAGCAGATCGATTAATTAATATGTTATAGAAATATTAAATATTCTATAGGACATGAAACAAATGCTATATCTTTTTTAAATTGTCAGACAGATTCCAGGATTTAAAGCTCTATGTAATACTATCATCACAATTTCCTCACAAAAAATATCAATTTTCTAGGAAAAACCTTTCTAGAATAATTTTAAGCACTATCCAGTAATATTCCTATATTACTTTAATATTTTTTCACAAAAATAAAATCCAATTCTTCAGGAAAAAGCCTTACTACTTTAATTTTAAGCACAGTCCTGTAATATTCCAGTATCACTTCAATATTTTTTCAGAAAAAAATTACCAATTTTCCAGGAAACACCTTTCTACAATAATTTCAAGATTTTAAGCACAGTCCAGTAATATTCCTATATTACTTCAATATTTTTTTCCACAAAAAAAAATCCAATTTTTCTAGATAGAAATTTCAAAATTTTAAAAACTCAATCCAATATAATATTTACCAAAATCCAATTTTTTTTCTGCCAAACGATAACACACATTAATCATTCTAAACATAAAAAACACAATTCTCTCCAAAAGAACATTTCTTTTTTTCACTTTATCCGCACATGTGTCGCACACTTTTTTTCTTCTCCTTCGAACAACCGTCGCCGACACCAAACGATTTCCACACACGAGCATCCATTGCGTGTTCTTTTTAAAAGGAAAAAGCGCGATACAGAACTTAGAACTGCGCGCAGTGTTTTGCGGAAAGGCGGCAAAAAGAAGAAGAAATTTCGGCTTGTCCGGCGCAGGAGCATGCGCGCGACGGTTTGCGGAACTCTCTTCTCGTGCTTTTGCTTTTCACTCTTCCTTCGATGGGTACTCCCTCTCATTCTCCCCCTCCACCCCCCCTCCTCCCTCCGTCACATCTCCCGTCAAGGTCAAAGTTAAAAGAATTGGACCGTTTGCTTCGTTTCAGCAGTAAGTAGATTCCCTTGTTGAGATAGATAGTCGTGCGCGCGCAAAATTATTCTTATTCTTTTTTTTTTTTTTTTTTTTTTTTTCCCTCGACCTTCCTCTGACCAAACGATAATTTCAAAAGCTTTTTCGTGCGAACCTAACCGTCAATCACGCAGAAATCTTGGCTAAATAGTGAGCAAGGCACAAGCGGTATACCGACTAAAAAACTTTTTTTTTTTTTTTTTTTTTTTGGGGGGTTTTAAAACGCAATTATTTATTTCAAATAAAGGAAAAGAAAAGGATAGAGAAGAGTAATAATAATATAAATTAAAAAAACAACATAAAATTAATTGATGATAAAACGATAAGCGAAAATTGGGTGCTTTTTGTGTGAAATATATATAAACATAACAAGTATTTTGATGGAAGCCAACTTCTTAATTTTTTTATTTAGTTAATATATTTTATTTTTAAAAATATATCTTTTATTATTTCCCTTTATCAGTATTTTCTATATAAGAATATCGGGGTCTGAATGGCCGAGTGACTAGCGCTTTGCCGCTCGGTACCACAGATTTCGGGTTCGGGTCCCGGCGGATGTTTATATTGGTTCAGAATATAAATAATTAATATAAATTGTATTATGCAATATAAATTCTTGTTGTGTTAAAATTATTGAATAACGCTTTCCATTCGAATGCACCGCTATAAATATTAAATCACATTAAACTAATTAAAATAGTAATCAGAGGTTAAAATTTCGCAATAAATTTAATGTTATCTAGGAAAATGTAGCCTCTATTGTACCCTTCAGACTACTGACTGGATTTGAAAAGTTGTAGGTTACCCGTTTCACACTGGAGTTGATAAATATTGATAATTTTCTATCACAGCTGGTCATCGGAACATGTGTTTATCACTTAAGGGTTAAATAACACTTTTATAAATCATACGACCTGTGAGTTAATGGTTTAGCGTCCTGTATAATATTTGTAAATAACATCACAAGAAATTTGTATAATTAAATTATCCCTTTCTTTCAAAATACTAATGCATATGAAATCAAGTAATTTTGTTGCTGCTGTATAAAAAAAAATTATATTTATTTAACTGACAGGCGTCATGAATGATATAAAACCACATATTTTCCCGCAATCCATCATTTTAAACTAGGAAATGATAAGGTTAAATGTCTTTCGTTAATACAGAGTTTTTGCATAACGTTTTTTTATCGTCCGATATTTTTTCTTCCTAGCGCGCATGCTCATAGGAAACAGTGTACCTATTGCGCATGCTTATCTGTAATACAGTACCACTGAGCTATTCCTATGAGCATGAGAGCTAGGAAGAAAAATATCGGACGATAAAAAAGTTATGCAAAAACTCTCGAATAATTTATCACTTTACATAAAAACATTTTAAATTTTTTTTTAATTAAATATTTACCTTAACTTAATCAAATAAGCACATTTACCATCCAATCACCCAAAGATATTTCATAAACAACCCAATTTCTTTTACAGGTATGGCATGACTTTTTAAGTGAGTACTTATCAGATTGCCAAAAAGGTCTCCTTCAAATGGCAGCCGCACAAGCTGGTCACGTTCCTTTGCTCTGCAACTGTCAATATGAAATGATGGATACTTTAATAGCTAATCGGCGGAAGAAGTTCCTGTGATGTTCCCGGAACAAATCCCTGTCTGAAGAAAAAGAAGGGGGGGATGGTTCTCCAATTTAGTGTAAAAAATAAGTGTTGTGATAGTGGTATTAAATATACACTCAATCAGCAGGTGTTGTGGCTCAATTTCACATCATTCTTATCATCGGAAACATGAATAAAAGATCGGTCTATAAAAAGTAAATGGAAGTACAGAAAACCGCAAGATAAAATTTAGATAAGCATCTAATTTTTTGTCTTCTGCAAAACTAGTAGAATAAAAAAAAAAAAAAGAAAATATTAATATACAGAAATCCACTCATTAAATTTAATTTATTATGTGCGAACAGACGATGCTGGACGAATACATAAATAGTATATCAATGTTCAACAACTTAAGAAATTTATGAAGCAACTGGTCAAAATATTACTAGAACTACCAAATTCAATAGCCACAGAAATATACCCAAGTTCGATAACACTAGAACTAATTACAGTTAACCACACATTAAGAAGCAATTGTTCAAAATATTATAAATAAATTTCAATAGCCAAGGGAATATATCACATTTATGCTGTTGTTATTCGGCTATACACTGTTATATCATTGTTCGGTTGTACCGTTATACAGTTGCTGGCCTAATGGCCGAGTGACTAGCGCTCAGTGCCACAGCTTTCGAGTTCGAGTCCCGGCGGTGCCATAGATCTTTGTAGTGGTTCGAATCCACTTTAAGCCGTAGTTTGGATTGGTTTTGTCGCTCTACAGTCATTTTGTGCACAATTTATGCTAATTAGGCGTGGACCTACAGTTTAATGTGGATTCCGAACCACTAACACACATCTTTGCCCCCGTCAAGATTGAACCTGGAGCCTGTGATACCAAATGCCAGAGCTCTAGCCAATTGGCCATCAGGCCTCTTTTTAAGCCGAAGGTCCCGGTATAATATGGTTATGAGCGTTGCGCACAAAAGTGACAACCCTACACCGTGAAAAGACAGCGTCACGGAGCCAAATGAGACTTCTATCTAAGGGTGCTCCATCACAACAGAAGCTGCATCCCTTTCTTCTGAGACCACACGGTTTCTTGACTGGTCTTAGATGTAGTTGTCTACCAAGTGGGATAAGAAACACCAACAACATATACTATTATACTATACTGTAGCTATTCATCTATTTTTTACTAGCGTACGACATGGAACTTTAATTTATCCCATGCATTTTTTGACATTGTCAAAGAACCCTGCCCAGGACAACATGATAATAAGAGATAACCACTCATTATTTCTAATTGTCTCATTGCAAAACGCAATACAACTAATGGAATTCATTAGAGGCTATCTCTTTCTATTCTCGCAGTCATTTTCTTCAGAAGTAAATAAACCTCACAATAACAACTTCAGCTACTCTTTTTCTCTTCAATCATAATTAACCCTAACCCGCATTCAAGCAATTCCCAGGACCCTCCATTGACCACACATACCACTGCACTACCCAGAACACCAACCCCAGACCACAAATTCACCCTAAAAGGCTCTCTCCCAGATTTTTACAGCCCCATCCTCGGCAACAATTCCCTATAAATCACTGGGTTATAGACAAACACAGGAAATATGAGCTGACGTCATGCACCCATCATGTTGACAGTCCTCCTCTCCCCCAGCTATGCCAAGAATATGGATTCAATCTGTTTCCGCACTCACTTTGAAACTCATAACCGTAATTCTCTTCCCCTTCCGAGGACCCCAAAATAAACGGGAATTTTGATAGGACGTCGTGACGTCATCCCATTCGACCACCCAATGATATTCATTCGGCATTACTCTGATTGTTTTTAGGGGTTGTGGGTGCCTCCACAACAAGTCATTGACCCACTGAAAAGGAATATTTGGAAATAATGCAGGGCAAGAGGTTTCGGGGCTATTCTTCGGGAATAAATTAAGCATGATGCATGGTCGAATAAATTGCTTTGCCAGAAGGTTATAGAGGCAACAATGGGAATATTATGGGATAATATTTCTTTTATATTTTCAGTGAAAACATTATTTACCCAAAGCAATGCATTCCTTTTCCTAACCCAATTTTGTGAAGGAAAAAAGATTTTGATGTCGTTCTGCTATTGATATTTTAATTAAAAGCCGTGTATGTTTTACAGTCAATGCAATAAAGACCCAATGAAAAAAAATGAATGAAGATATTTATAATGATGTATCACTTATTATTATTTTTAAAAATATTTTTAACAGCATAACAAACTTTTTCCAACAATACTAACTCATTACATTATTATAATTAATTATAAACATCGGTGAACCTTGTGTTCTATTTATGTTCACTACATGTTTCAACCCCTGTAACTTGTTACAACTTGTAGTGAATATAATGGTTAGGTTTGTCGCTCTACTGTCATCTTGTGCACACGAGTGCTAAACAGACCGCGACGTAGAGTTTAACGTGGATTCGAACTACTACAAACATCCATGGCCCAGCCGGGACTCGAACCCGAAATATGTGGTACCGAGCGGCCATCAGACCCCGTGAATATAATGATAATGAGAGCATATTGTTTTCCGGGAATGCTTTCAAAGGTAATTTCCCATATTTGTATCTTGCATGGAAGGAAATCCGAAAACTCTCATCTGAATTATAGTCGATGTGATTCATTTGCACACACTTCAAACATCGTCATCGAATCTATTCATTTCTACAAGCAAGCTACCAGTGAATTTGAAATTGAATCTTTCTTCCTGCACATTAAATGCATGCTTTACAAAGCGCGCATCTAATGAGTATTAGGGCTGAGATTCAATCAGCTGGCGGCTTTGTTGTAGACACTGTTTCAAAAACGTGGAGACTCGAGGGCGTTTATCGATGTTCAGCATCTTATCTCATGAGTCGGACTACCTAGTGGAAGTTTTCCAGGGTTTCTCCCATATGATACGCAAATGTCCTCAAAGTAGCAGCACAGAGCCAAATCAGACTTCTACTTACGGGTGCTCCGTCAAAACAGAAGTTGCCCCCCTCCCCTTTATGAGACCACACGGGTTCTTAGACTTGGTCTAGATGTTGCTGTCTACAAAGAAGGATAAGCTATAAACTAATAGGCCGTAAGTTGGGCGCACAAGACATTAGTAACGAAAATTATTGTTTTTGCTCCTTATCTCACTTGGTAGGTATCTAGAAGAAATCCATGAACCCAGATGGTTTCATGGATGGCGGGAAATGGAGCAACCTCTTTTGTGATGGAGCACCCGTGGTAGAAGTCTGACTTGGCACTGTAAAGCTGACTTTTTACGGAGTAGGTTGTCTGCCCTAAGCCCAATGTTCTACAGTCTTATTAGACCGGCGTCTACGGTTTAAAGTGGATTCCGAATCACTAAAAACATCCATGACTCCGCCTGGACTCGAACCCGAAACCTGCGACACCGAGCGCCAAAGCGCTAGTCACTCGGCCATTCAAGCCCTAAAGTACGAAATAAAAAGGATGAATATTTAAAAGAAGAAAATATGCGAGAGATATAAGATTAAGTGCAATTTATATAACTCTTGGAACCAAAAACTTCAGCATACTCAATAAGTTTTTAACTTAACCGCTTAGATCATTTTATGTATCGTAATCCACAACAGAGATAAAAGAATAAAAACATAAATATTTCAGAAAATATTTGTAAAAAATCCAAGGTAAAAAAAAAATACGGAATGCTAAATTTAGTAAATTGATGGTTTTACTTCTTAAATGGCTGATTATCCAAAATCAGTCAAGCATCCAAACTCTTTCAAAAACTTTTAAAGAGTAGAAAACACACAAATATACGTAAAAAAATGTGAGTTAAACAGAGTATAACGGAACTTAACGCTGAAATTTAATGTCACGATCCACATATTTTTTTATCATAGTTTAATGACAATACTTTTTTTTTTCTGGAAACATATCCTGGTTTTAAGTATGTTTACAGTATATGTTCAGCACAATACCAATAAACTTTTTAAAATATTTACAGAGAATATATTTTTTTTTCCTATTGTGGGACTATTTGTACAACCTAACACATCACATGAGTTGCTAATTAACGCAACCTCAATAGGTGGATTGGTTTGATTTACAGCTAAAACTA